>CABHPQ010164019.1:0-12263 GCA_902168405.1 Peromyscus aztecus
GTGATGGTGGTGGTGATGGTGAAGGTGGTGATGATGATGGCAGTGATGGTGGTGGTGATGGTGATGATTAGAGCTGGTAAGGATGATAATGATAGTGGGAAAAATACAATAATGGGACAGTAATGATTACTGTAATGGTGTTGATGGTGCTGGTAATTATGATTATGGTAATGGTGGTGACATAATGATGATGACGGTGACAATTATGATGAAGAGTGATGATTACAGTGGGAAGAAATGATAGTAATAATGACGGTGATGGTAGTAACCATAATGATGATGTGGTAGTAGTGACGTGATGATGTTGGTGGTGATGGGATGAGGGGTGATGGTGAACGTGGTGGGGAGGAATGATGGTGATGAGGATGGTGGTTACGGTGATGGTGATAGCAGCAGTGATGATGGTGAAGGTGGTAATGATGATCGTCATGGTGGTATAGGTGATGATGATAACAACGACGGTGATGGTGGTAATGGTGGGAGAGGTAACAATGACTGTGCTGTTGGTGACAGTGCGGATGTTGATCATGGTGGTGGTGGTATGGGTGATGATGGTGATGGTCATGGTGACAGTGGAGAAGATGGTGGTGGTGAATGGTTATGATGATGGTGACTGTGAGAGTGCTGATGGTTGTGATGATGGTGGTGATGGTGATGTAATGGAAATGATGGTGGTGATGGTAATATAATGGTAATGATGGTGGTGATGGTAATATAATGGAAATGATGGTGGTGATGGTAATATAATGATAATGATGGTGGTGGTGGTGATAGTAATTACGATTATGGCAGTAATGAAGATGGTAATGGGAGGAGCAAAGATGATGGTGGTGATTGTGGTGAGGTGGTGATAATGGTAGTGGTGATGATGATGGCGATGATGGTGGGTCCAGGCCAAGACTCTTACAAAACCAGCAACTCCTATGAAGGAGCTACTCCATCCCAGTCTTGGCATACCCTGGAAATAGATGCCTTTGAATTTGTCCACCAAGGTAGCTGGACAAACTCAAGGCCCCTGAGAACTGGGGAGAGATATCAATGACCCTAACTCCTCTTCCTCCGGGGACCCTGCTGGACCATTGCCTAGTGATACAAAAGGTCATCTCTCAGGGCCACCGTCCCCATCCCCACTTTACCTAGCGTCCTCTTGTGAGAGCCCTCTTCACGGACCTGCATCATTCCTGCCTCTGCTCTTCTGCCACCTGCCCATCAGTGCCAACTCTGTGGTCCTTCGGGTGACAAGTGCCTGATGAGCTGATTGAGTCAGGCATGTGGACAAAAGCCAAGCCCTCTGGCTCCGGAGGCTCTGTCCCCAGCTCCACTGTGTAGCACTGTATGTAGCATAAAGGAAGAGCTGATGGAGAACACTTGGGGAGATGTGTAAATTTCCCTGCCTCTGTCACCTGTCTCTTTTGATTAATACTCACAACACAGCCCTGTGCTGGCCAAAAACCAAATGTCCTCATCTTCTCAGTGAGTCACAAACAGGAGAGGACAACAACCTCTAACTAAGCAGCCCTGGGAGGTGTGGTCATGGGCAAGGAGGCGTGGCCATGGGCAGAGCAAAGGACTTTAAACTGAATCCTGAAGAGATGAGCAAAGTCCTATGGCCTACGGGAGGGACCACATCCTATTGATAAGGACTTGCTGGGATCCCATGACATGGCCCAAGAACTTCCTCTAATCTTCATTCAGAGTAAGGTGACCCCATGATCTTTGACCCTGAGCACAACTTGACCTCTGCACCTCTAAAACTACCTACCTTACTTATTGGCTGTGTCATCTGTCCCCAGGTACATGATCACCAGCCTGGACCGCACCCACGCTGGCTTCTACCGCTGCATCGTTCGCAACCGGATGGGGGCCCTGCTACAGCGGCAGACTGAGGTCCAGGTGGCCTGTGAGTACAGTGGGGACTGGGGCAATAATGGGCCACTACTGTTGCCTTTCACCCCTGTTGTAAGTCGGTGGAGCCCTTCCTGCATGGCCAGGTCAGTCCTTTCATTGTACACCTGGTAGAACTGAGGCTCAGAGTGGGCACGGGAGCTCTCCAAAATCACACTGCTGATCAGTGGCTCACATTTCTCTGTGCAGAGGCTGGAGAGCCAGACACTCCCCAGCACTTTGTTCCAGAAAAGCATGACCTTGACTCTGTCATCCTCTAGCTCATTCAGCAGGAGCAATGGTTGCATTGACTTTACTGTCCTCCAGATAACTCACCTGGAGCAATCAGAGCATAGGGTTCCCATGATCTTCAGGAGCATTGGGAGACACCTCACGTGGGAGAATAATAACCCTAGGAGGGGGTAAGGAATGATGTACTGGGGCTCCCAGAAGTACCAAGGGGGCAGAGGGTAGAGTAATTGGTCATTACTCAGCCTTTGTGTTTGACTCCTTCTCCTCAGTGCCACCAAAGCCCAGAGAGGTTTCCTCAAGTAAGAGGGAACAGCAGTGTCAGAACACTAGGTCCCCCCAGGGACCACCACCCCCAAAAGCACTCGGCATCCCTTCCCCATACCCATTGCTTCCCAAAAGACTGGCTGCTTGCTACAAAGGAGACCCATGGTGGGTTCTTTTAAGCTGGCCAAGGACACATCGGTGGTCACAGAAGTCTGGGAAATCTTAGTGAGTGCTGGAATTTTACAAGAGAACCCACCTACCTCTGAAAAGTAACAGCGGAGTGAATACCAGGGAGAGGCTGCTATGGGGAGAGAAGTCGAGGATAGAAAGCGTAGAGAAAGGAGAAAACCTCAAAGCATGTCAAAGAATGTGTGTGATAATTAGGGAAAACAGCCATAATCAAAAGTGGAGGCCAGGCCGGCCCACAAACCAACATCAAAGACAACTCAGTTCACACCCTAAGAGCAAAGCCCGAATCTCAACACTGGGGTTCGGGAAGCTGGCAGTGCTAGAGGATGGCCATGGGGCATCTTACCTTAGTGCCAGGCACGCCCACCTTTGTGACATTTTGACATGATGTTGTCATTTACAAAATTCACTCTCAAGAACCCTGCATTCAAGTTACAAAAGAAAATACGCATACACACAAATCTCATAATGTTTGAAATACATTTCTGATTTTGCATTGGCCACTTTCATAACTATAGGGCACATGCAGTCCACAGACTATGAATTGGACACACTAGCTTCTCATCATGTCCCAGAAACCTGCAGGCATGGAGCTGGGGGAAGCCTCCAGAGAGATTGTATGCCCCACGTGTGTGTCCATGTGCATGTGAGTGTATGCACATGTTCAAATGTATTCATAAAGGTTGATCTGTCTTTTGATTTATGTGTGTAAGGAGAATGAACATATCTGTGTGCAAGTGTGTACACATACACATGTGTCTAAAATATGTGTGTCTGGGTCAATATGCCTCTATGCAGCAGTGCATGTGTTTGTGCAGATGTGTGTCCACACATTGCATGGATTTGTGTGTGCAAATGTGCACATAGGTGTGTGTGTGTGTGTGTGTACACACGCGCACACACGCAGCCTGTGTTCACAGGTATGTGTGTGCATGCATCTAGAGATGTGCAGATCTAACTTGACCTGTTCTTTCCTCTTGGGAGTGCAGGAGAGAACATGCTCTCCCAGCTTTCTCCATCAGTCTGTCAGTCTGTCTGTCTGTCTTCTTGCACGTCACCATTCTAAGAGTGGGTGGCACCTGCTGTTTCTCCCAATCCCTGGCTCACCCTCCCCTCTTTTGCTATGCCCACCTGGGGCCCGGGTCGGTGGGGGGGGGGAGAAGCTGGCTCCTGTGACTTGAAGCAGCTTGCTCCCCAGTGACCTTTGTAGGGATCCTGGAGCTGACAGGCCCCACCCCAGCTCCCGCCCCTCTAAAGAGGGCTTGTGACTTGTGTTCTAATGAGAAATTAATAAGGGCAGCTGTCTAACAACTAATGATAATGGCAGGGTCGTTTTTAAAAAAGATTCTTTACATGTTCTTAATTACAGCAATTAAGAGGAGTCAATAAAACCTCTCCCCTGACTCAGCCCCCTCCCTGGCCCCATGCAGAGTCTCTTCTTTGTATTTTCAAAGTTGCTATAAATTTCTGCCATTGAGCAAGTGGAATGAATGGCCAGGAGATTGGAAAGGTTCTCCAGACTCAGATTCCCATGAGCCAGAATTTCACCACATCCAGGACCTGTTGGTACCTCTCTGTTCCCCTCACCTGGGTGATGCCCCATCCCCCTCCCCCAGACCTTGCTGACATGCTCAGAATGGAATTTGCCATTCCATCCCATCCCACCCCACAATGCCAGACAGGGCATGGCAAGGGCCTACTTGTCCTGGGAACCAGACCCACTTCCCTTGTTATCCATGGGATTCGGCATCACTCTGTAGTCGTGAGGACTGGGCTGACACTGAAGCCTCTGAGTGGCCAGCTAATCCTGGTTGCCCATCTACAGCGTGAGAGTGGAGAAAGGATGAGACAGCAGGTCCTGTGCAGCCTCTTGGGGCAATGTGACAGGTTTGTCATGAGCGTCCATTGCGGAATATTTACATCCATCACGAATGGCTGTAGTTAGCTACACGTAGTGGCATGTGCCTGTCATTCCAGCTCTCAGGACTCTGGAAGAGAGGGATGTCAGTGGGTTACAGGCCAGCCTCAGAAACATGGCAATACCCTGCCTGGAGAAAAAATAATAATGAGTGCAATTGCTGTAGTGTCGCACAGCATTCCCAACACTGTTGCAGATAGTGATGATACAGGAGGAAACACAATCAAGATCCCTCCCTCCAGGAAAGCTAAGCTGTCTATACATATAATATAATATAATATAATATATATGAGGTCCATGAATGAATGCAATGGATTACAAGAAAAAATGGAGCCATATGAGAAGAATAAGGGAGAGGGGCAGGAATCCTACTCCATGAAATAATGGAGAATGACCACTAAGGACGTGAAACTGAGCAGTCTGGTAGGAAGGTGGGTGAGCCACATAGAAGGAAAGATCATCCAAAGCCAGGGAACAAGTGTAAAGGCCCTGTGGTACACTTGAGGGTCTGGGCTTGGGGTGGCTGGAGCAGAGCGAGGCCAGCAGAGAGCATCAGAAGGTAGACTGGGGATATGGAACTTTGGGACAGACCGTGGCATAGTACGCTGCCCTCAGAATGAGCTGGAAGTCATTGATGGTTGAGGCAGGGCTGAGGTAGGATCTGGTGGAGAGATGGGTGTTAGTTTCATGATAAATACATAAAACCACAAGGAGATACTTGGCCGTGTGCACCCAGCTGACAAAACCCAGCCTGCAACCAGACCACGTGTGAAAGGGATACACCTCTATAATTGGTAAATTGATGAGATTAGGGAAGTGGTGGGTGGCATAATTAGTCAAATTACCGTGTATGCACCCTTCCAGCCAGCAATTGCATCTTTGGAATGGTTGCCCTAGAGGTCTCCCCAGAGCCTGTGTGCTGGGAGGGCCATGGGGGGGGGGGGGTGTGCACAGCATCAGCACCATGTGACCCAGGGAATTCCAGGCAGCTATGAAGATGACTGAACTGAAAGCCAGGATTTCAGTGGTGGTGGGGATGCCACAAGAACCACATTATCCATCCCCCCCCCCAAAAAAAACACAAGAGACCACATACAGAGTAATCCCAGAGGTGAATGTTTAAAAATAGATTGAATTAGCCATGAAAAGCCTGAGTAATCCTGTTTATGAGGACATATGGGTAGGTGGCCCAGCATTCTGGAGAGAGGTTAGCCCTGAAAAGGCTGGAATGGGATGGGGAGGCAGCCAGGGAAGGGAACTGAGTACCTACAGTGTCCTGACTTTTGAGCTGGGTGTTGACTTTTTTCTTCAAATTATACATATAATTATATTCATTTTGTATGCATGATCCATCTAATGATTTAAAGAGAAGTAGGTACAAGGATGTATTCTGCAGTAGAATTCTTACCTCATGGGCCCTTTTAAGCGCTAACAAAGACATCAAGCGTGAGCTCCAGGCCACATCCTGCTGTGCCTCAGGCCTGCGGTCCTCTGCTCCGGTGGGAGTGTGTCTGGAAGGCTGGCTAGGCCCTGCAGGGCATAACGTGGTGGGTGGGTGGATGGATTAGCAGCATTTCGGGGAGTTAGCAAAGAGAGTGAGGAAAGTTCCCAGGGGACCTGGACCCAGCCTGTCCTCCTCCAACCCGTTCCCCTGCCTCCCTCTCCTCCCCCCCCAGGTGTTCAGTACATCCCAGCTGTGTGCAATGAGCTGAAAAGGGCAGAAGTATACAATGGATATGCCTGCTTGGGCCAGAGGCTCTCTGAGCAGATCCTAGAGCTCATGTGACATTGAAAAGGAGAGGATTCCTGGGGCCTGGGGGTCATGGTGGGGTAGGAATTCTGAAGTAGAAGTGTATAGGATGGGATCTATGCAGACCAGAGACCAAGGCTAACTAAGACCGTTTTTCCTCTACCCATCGCACTGTAAACATATACATGCATCCATAAACATATACAACCATCCACACACATGTGAAAATATATACAACCATCCAGCCCATCTCACACACACACAACCATCTACTCTACATATATACATCCCTCCTCATATGCAACCATTCACCTACTCATAAAATAACCATACATAGCCACATGCAATCCATCCACCCATACATACAAACAACATTATATATATATATATATATATATATATACATAAAAACATAAAAACATAATTCAATAATCCATCCCTCCATCCCTTTCTTCCTTTTCAGCTACCTACTCCCCATCAGTCCAGTCCTCCATCCATCCGTTCACCCATGCAGCCTTCCATTTCTCCATCCGTGCAGTAACCTCACCCTACTGACCTTTGACTCGCTGCCTATACCCTTTCCTTCTGTCCCACCTTATAACTTTTTCCTTACACCACACACACACACACACACACACACACACACACACTCACATGCATGCATATACACACATGCACAGGTGTAGACACATGTGCATATACACACAAGCATACATGCGTGTGCATACACACCTAGCTACACCTATGCCTTATTTATGCCCCAGCCTGAGGAAGGTTTTGCTAGCACTTCTCAGAGAACTCTGTCCTTTCCTTCCCACCAATTGTCACAGATGCCGCTAAACACGTCCTTGTGGTCTCATCTGCCAGGCCATACTGTAAGCTCAGAAACCAGGTCTTTCCTTTCTTTAAGATTTTTCTTTAAATTTTATGGGTACGTGTGTGTGTGTGTGCCTGTGTGAGTCTGCATACCATGTGCATGTAGAGGCTCAAAGAGACAATAGAGGGCACAAGACCTCCCTGGAACTGGAGTTACAGACTGTTGTGTGTCAACAAGTGGATGCTGGGAGCTGAATCTGGGTCCTCTGCAAGAACAGCTCCGAGAGACCAGGTCTCTCATCAGCACCTTCACAGAGCCCACCTGACATGCAGTGGGGCTCCACCAGGAGCTCTTGGTTCTAGGAGAGCAAGGACCTAGCCATCTGGTAGGCAGTTGCTTGTGAATAGAGTCCAGATGTCTGTCCGTGCTGATCACCTCCGAGGAAGGAGGAGAGAGCGTGGGTTTCCGTGGAGAGTGCAAAGCCGAGCAGCGAGGGTGTGCAGAGGGCGGCTGCCTCACTGTGCTAGACCCTAACTGCTTAACGTCGGATCAGCCGCTTCATCTCCATGAACCCTCATTTCCTCGCAGACCAAATGGAGCTAATAAAACAAGAGAGAGTGGGGAGAAAGAAACACTATTATCATGAAATTGCTTTAAATTGTTTAAATCTATCTTCTGAGTTCTGCGAAAAGTTTTTTAAAAATAGATAAAAATTATTATAAGAACTAAAATCAGCCTGATTTATTGATGTGACTTTTTTATAGATAGGGCCAAGTAATGGAAATTAATAAACAACTAAAAATGCATATTTATTCAAATCTAGCTTGTCATGTTATCGGAGGCTCAAATGAGATAATGCATGTGTAGTCTGTCTGGAAAGAGACCCGGGATAGGGTAAATGCTGGGTTTTCATTCTATTTGCATGGTTTGGGATAATCTTTGTTGAAGAGGTAATGTTTACACTAAATCATGAAAAATGTACAGGATTCCAGTATTTTAATGCTGAGAATATTAGATATACTTATTTGGCAGCTTTACAGTCTTCCTGTTTCTAAGGCTGCATAACAAATGACCCCACGACAGTGTGGCGCAGAACAATGTTTTAAAGCTCGCACTGTGAGTCTGGAATCTGGACAGGGCACAGTGGGGACAAGACATAGCCAGTCCTGCTTGGTGGCAACTGAGGTCTCTATAGTGGACACAGAGGCCGCAGGTGAAATCACTCGTGTTCATCTGGGCATCTGGTGCTGACGGCCATCACCTGGGAACCCCAGGGCTCCTCCACCAAGGTATTCCCATGCACACTCAGCTGAGCTTCCTCACAACATGGAGGCTGGATTCTAAGGGTGAGTATCTCTCAAGTGGAGCCAGGTAGATGCTGGCTCCTTTGAATGACTTCACCTTTAAGACCATGTAGCATCCCTTCCAGCATGTTCTATTGATAGACTACGTCTTAAACTCCCAAGACTCAAGGGGAGGGTATATGTGGGAAGTGTGAGTCACACTGTAATAAGAGCATGTGGGAAGGGGGATAAATATTGATTCAGGCACCTTTGGGAAGATGTTATCTGGCATATACACACCATCTCATACAACCCTGGTACAACTCACGAGGAAGCTACCCTTGTATTTCGCTTTTGCAAGAGAGAAAATTATAGTTCCACAAAGTCAAGGGTCAAAGACTTGGGTGCGTGGGGCCAGGATTTGAATTCGACCCTTGACGTCTCCAAAGTTACTCTATAATGTATTCGGTGCCTGCCAAAGTTAAAACAAGGATGCCGTTTTCTTTCAAAACACTAAGTTCCATTATGAAGGATGCTAGAGAGCCAAGGTACCATGGTGAGCTATGGCTCATCCCAGTAGCATTCTGGGCAGGTGCGTAGCAAACATAAAGCCTAGCTGTGGGAAGTAGCTTGTATGCCACTCAAGGTGGCAGGCCAAGACATGGGCGTTAAAGCAAGAACGGCTGTTTGCAGTCTGGTTATGGAGAACCTGGAATCCAGGCAAAGAGGATCTAGACTTTCCTGGGGCAATAAGGAGACCCCACAGGCTCTAAGTGAGAAAAAAAAAAGAAAACAGCCTAGGACAGTGTGCGTGGGGGTAGGGACTGATCTAGATGTAGATTGGGATCCAGTGGCTCAACAAATGGGCTAACTTGTCTGGAGGGCCTTGGTTCATGAAACTGAAGAACTGAGGACTGTGGGGGATGGGGAAGAAACACCAATGACTCTGAGGATTTGAGCTCAAGTGACTAGGGAAAGGGGCGGGTAGAGGGCAATAAACAGGACAAAAAGTAGAGCTTGTTGAGGATGTAGCAAGGTCTCCCCACCCTCCCACCACTCACCCACACTCACCCACACCCACACACACACACACCCACCAACACTGTTAGCAGACTATTAGGAATGGTGTCTTGGAGCCCAGGGAAGAGTTGGCGCTGAAGACCTGAAAGTTGTTTGCAGAGAAGTCATGGTCAAGGTTAGGTGAGCCAGATCAGGGTGTCTAAGAGGGTCAAGTCTGGGCTGGAGAAAGTGAGCAAGTGTGCTAGCAGCCTTACACTTGGGTGTGCTGCAGCATCTGCAAGCAATGGACTCAGGAACTCAGAGGCCCAGGGGTGTTCTACAGGGCCTCCCATGTCCTGGGAAAGTGGGAAATGGGGAGCACCAAGTCCCCAGGAACTGCCTGTCATGGGGTAGAAGAGCTCAGGGCTGCCTTCAGCCAACAGAGCAGTTCTCAAGCTTGGCTCGTGCCGGAAACACTTTAGAAATACTGATGCCTGAACCCCACCCACTCCAGCTCTTACCTCTGGAAAACAAGAGGTCCTGGGGGCCCCTGAGCCAGTGGGAGGCTGGCTGATCGAGGACATGAAGAGGCCATGGAGTTAGGAGTTGACAAAAAGCTTCTGCCACAGTAGGGCATGTGTTTTTGTAGTTAGGAAGGGGACCCTGGGTAAAGGCGAAACAAGGGTTCCATAAGCCATAGTCTGAACTCCCAGTGCAGATCGGCCTGCTGGTCCAGCAAGCCCAGGTCTAAGCGTGTCACAGTAATAGAGTAGAAGATGGAGTGAGGACTAACAGGGGTATCCCCATCCACACTCCCTACCAAAGAAATGGGAAGCTTTGAGGGTGGGGATCCCAACAGCAGTTTTTAATTCGGGTGCCTCCAATACACAGCCAACCAGCCCTTGTCGCAGGTGAGCATGGATGCTCATCACTGGGTGTCATCAGTCTATGGGTTCTGACCAGGCAGGTCCCGGGGCTCTGAGACTCTGCATGTCTCAAGGCCCCCAGGGTACCTGTGCTGTGGCCTCATGCATTACACTTGGAGTCTCAAGGATATGCATTCATTGTCAAGGTCATAGAAGTCTAGTTACTCTTTCCCAAAGCCCACTCAAAGACACTGCTGTGGGAACCAATCCCTTCACCCCAGTCCAGCCCAGCAGGCAAGCACACAGGAGGACCTCTACCCCCACCCCACCCCCCACTCCACCCACCCCTGCTCAGTGATTTCTCTGTTCTGTTTCCTCCTGGCTCACAGAAGATCAGGGCTAGCAGCAATGTCTCTGCTTATCTGCCAAGGGCTGGGCATGCTTTAAAAAAAGCAATGGAGTGTTTATGTTCAGAGGAGTCCTAACTCATTCCAACATGCTCAGCCTTCCCACTGCCTAAGGGCACAGAGGTCCGGTCCCAAGATCCACAGCCTAATCCTCTGCTATACTGAAATAGTTCCACAAGGCAAGGAAGGGGGAAATGCAGCCTAATTCCAGAGTTCAAGGTCTGAGTTCAAATCCTGGCTCTGTTCCTTGCTATCTATATGACCTTAGACACGCTAATTAACTTAGCTGAACCCATCTGAGCAGGTTTTTCCATTGTAAAATGTGTGAAATAATGATAAGCCTCTCATGGCTGTTGGATAAATCGAGTCAAGGATGCATGGGTACAAATTACACAAAACCTAAATGTCAAAGCAGGACAGACTGCATAGACTACTAGCGGAAGTGTCCAAGAGCATGCCCTGTGACAGACCTTATTGTCTGTGAATGCCTTGAGCTGTATTCATAGCTATCCTGGAATGTGTGCTGCCAGGCAAGAGCACAGACGGGCTGGATACACCTGGGGGGATGTGGGGCGCTCCAAGAGAGGTGGCCTTTTCTTCAGGACCCTCCTCTTGACCGCATTCTTTCTCCGCTCAGCAGTCCCAGAGACTGGATTGACCCCTGACCTCTGCACCTCCTCTCCCTACAGACATGGGAAGCTTCGAGGAAGGCGAGAAGCACCAGAGCGTGTCCCACGGGGAAGCCGCTGTCATCCGAGCGCCTCGCATCTCCAGCTTCCCCCGGCCACAGGTGACCTGGTTCCGTGATGGCCGCAAGATCCCGCCCAGCAGCCGCATGTGAGGTCCTACTCTGGGTAGACTGGAGGGAAGCCAGGCCTGGGGGAGGAGGTCTGGGGCCAGATGGAGTCTCCCAGTGCCATGGAGGGCCCTTCCTATAGAAACGTCTCAGTCATTCTGTAACACAGCCAGCTGGGCACTCCCCTGGCTGGTGAAAGAAGTTCGGTTTATGAGGGATTTTCTTGGAATATGCGTGCAAGGACCAGGGCGTTGCCTCCACACTCGACTGGAGAAAAACTCTGCTCCCAGAGGATTTAAGTCACCCAAACATGCCCATACAAAGCTACTGTTGCCATAGGAACAGGCCCAGGACTTCGGCCATGGCAGGGGTGGGTGGGTGCAGGTGTTTATGCTTCTTGGGTGTGGCTGGGCTTACTGAGTGTATTTTGACTGCAAGGAGTTGGTGTGGCCAGGGAAGGCTGGAATAGACACACACACACAACCCTTTCAGCATGCACAAAGCCCCTTCTGTCTTCCTCTAGCCTCAGCTGTGGGCTCAGCAGGAGGCAACACCCTTCACCCCCCAGCAGGCTTCACCTCCTGAGCTGCTCACTCTGGAGCTACCCCAGGCTTTCCTCTCCACTCCAACTCTCCCTTCCTTGGAGAAAGACTACCTTCTGCCAACCTGCCCCAGCTGGCTACAACTTGCAGCCTGTGCAGACTGCACGGGGAGGGGGGTATCCCCCCCAGCCCTACCACCCTGGTCTGTAGGGAGCAGAGGGAGGTGGGGACAGGTTTGCCTTGGGGAAGCATCAAGTCGCACAATAATAATAGCACAGTAGCCGGGTTGTGGTGGC
>CABHPQ010164021.1:0-40605 GCA_902168405.1 Peromyscus aztecus
AGCTAAAAAGAGGGCTATGGATATATAGCTTGTCTAGCATGCATGAGAATAGAAAACTAATAGCATGCATGCAATAGAAAACTAATATACACATTTGCAAAAATCTATATGCTGAACAGTATATCTAAATCATCAATAAACCAGCATATGTAATCACAATACTGACTAAATGACACTTTAGCCCAGGCCTATAATCCCGGCCACTCAGAAGGCTGAGCCAAGAGATCAAAACTGTAAGGCCAGGCTCTGTTACTAGTGAAATCGTTCCTCAAAAAGTAAAGAGAGTGGAAACTGGGGATGCAGCTCAGTGGTAGAGTGCTTGCCTAGCATGTGCAAAGAGCCAGACTTCAATAACCCTATAATTAGCGAGGAGTTAGCTAGTTGTGTGTGTGCACACGCACGCACGCATGCACACACACACACACACACACACACACACACACACCATCTTAGCTAATAAGACTATAGAAAACATACTAATGCTTTTGACTCTTTTTTACTTACTCATGTGTCTAATCATTGAAAAATTTAAAGCATTAAACCAATATTTCATCACCACCATCGATAAACTTTTGACCTCACTAGTGAATATTATTTGACAACATCAAAAATATTAAGACACTGTAGCAGCCTAATCTTGATTAATTTTCCTGATAATTTCTAAAGTTCTAAAGTAATTGCCAAAGTAGCTCCATTTTTTTCTTATTTGTACTTAGAATAAAATTTTCTAGATGAAATTCAGAAATATCCCAAGCCAAAAAAGAAAAAAAAAGGTAAACTGAATTGTGCAATGCCCGTTTGGGAGGCCTCTAAGAAGTATGCTGTGGTATTGTTAAATGCTTACTGGCAACCCAAGTTTCGTCTGTGAAAAGGCTTAGCCGTTTGTGGAGCTCATCGTCCATCTCTGCCAAAGAGCTTTGGATTTTCATTGCATATCCTTTTCGGTGGTTGACTTTCGGTAGTAAGAACTTCTGAATACAGTACAGTCTCTCACTCGTGCCCCCAAAAGAAGGCCACTAGAGTTGGTTGTGCATCTGGTAAATGAAAGCTGTTAGGTTAATCCCAGTGACCCCTGTGCCTCATCACACATGTATCGGCCCCTGCATTATTTCTATCCTGGAAGCTGCATCTGCAGAGACTCACCACTTGAAGTTTTCAGTACTACATTTTCCATTGTTTGGGGAGCTTACTGCCGTTATGTAATCGCTTTAAGCAACAGCAAACCAGGAAATCATCACAAAATTCAGATGAGGCAGCCGTTCTCACTGCCTGGGTTAAAGTGTTATTTGTAGACATGTAATTGAAAGTCTACTCCTAAAATACATCTGATGAGCTTGAGTGAGAAGCATAACTTTTTTCTCCCATTACTTTCAAGTCTTTTCTTGTGTGGGATAAACAAATTCAATTTCTTTTGACTGAAGCACATAGTCATGCAACAGTCAATATGCAGATCTTGGGGTGTAAGTGGTACAGCACTCTGGCATTCATAAGGCCCTAGGTCAGTCCCTAATATGGCACACATAAATAAATAAATAGATAGATAAATAAATAAACTGCAATAGCTATGAAGCATTTAATGTTTCTCTACAATGTCCCCCTTTTATTAAAATAGTATTATTAACTTCCAGCGCAATAGATTCTATCTAACTAACTAAACACTAACTTCTAACATAAGAAATCTTGGTCAACTCTTTATGTAAACACAAGTTGTTTCAACAAAGGCTGTTAGGAATAACATTTCTTTAGTGTAACTATTCAACAATGCCCTCATTAAGTTATATATATGATTTCAAAACTACAAATAAGACAAAATTCTGAAAAAATATGCTAATATCTAAGTGTGCACCCACAAACCCTGATTATAAGGATTTTTACTTTACAAAAGTACTATGGCATGTTTTGATACATTGAGGTCTTCTACGAGGAAACTGACTTGGAGGAGAATGAATTTGGCCTCAACCTGATTAATTATGGAGCCTGTCATCTCACTCATGGGGTCAGCTATAAAAGTACCAAAGAGAGAATCACTCAGGCAAGTACTGAGGTGCACTGACTGAAGAGGGAGAGGAGATTATTAGCCAGGACCCTTTGGAAAAGTAAGGCAGTTTAGGAACAAATAGGAATAATCCTGTAGAGAAGACAAGAGATTGGCTAGTCGACCTTGCAGATTCCCTGAGACACAGTACTAGATCCAAAGCGCACATAGAGAAGTTGCCTTGGGGTGGGAGAGACACAGGTTTGGAACACAGAAAAAGAAGCCAGAAGAGAATAGACAGGATGGGTCTGGAAATTTGATACTAGAAAGTACAAGGGCTTGCCATTGGAAGTTCTGAGCTTTGCTAAGAAGACTGAGATCATCTACTGAATATGTGGAGAGGGAATAAAAATTTGCTTTCTTTAATGTTCAATAAAAATTAGCTAGCTGGTAGCAGTGATACTTTCCGCTTCCACTAGCTTTTGGCTAGTGCTCAATGTCATCAAGTAGGCAAGTGTGCTGTTTTGATATCATGCACAGCAAAACGGCTTTTCACACGCTCTTGGGGACACATCAGGCACGGATTTGCATCAGCTATAATATTTACATTTTGATTTACATATTGATCTTTTCATTAAAGAATGACAGAAACTTCAACTGGGATAGGAATTTAGGCCTCACTTTGCGTTTTCACTGCAGTATTTCCTTAATTTTATTTTTATGTATTAGTGTATGTGATATGTTGTGAATTCAGGTGTGTGCGTGTGCAAGCCATGAGACACTTGTAGATGTCAGAGACAACTTTTAGGTTTTCTCCTCTTGCCATAAGTTCTGGGATTGAATTCAGGTTGTCAGGGTTGCATCACAAGCACTCTCCTGATGAGACATCTTGCCTGCCTTACTATTTATGTCCATTTTTGTTTATTTTGCTGTGTGTGTGTATGCGCGCACACGCGCGCGTGCGCGCTTGTGTAAGAAGGAGCAGTGTTTCTGTGCATGTGAGTGTAGATGCTAGAGGAGAGTCAGATCCCCTAGAGCTGGATTACAGGTGATTGTAAGCCGCCCAGCATGGGCTTCACTACAAGAGCAGTATGTTGTCTGGAGACAGTCTCTTAACAGCAAGTCCTGGAATCAGCTAATCTTAAAGTGACTACAGTTGTTAGAGTTAGGTGTGCCTGTAAATGACAAAAACCCCCAATACAGTGACGTAAGCAGGATAATTTTTTTTTTAAGATGGGTGGACCAAAACAGGGTTTCATCAAGTACCTAGGATAGTCTTGAACTTTCAGTCCTCCGACCTCAGCTTTCTGGGGGTGGAATCACAGACGTGTCCCACCATACCCAGCTTCTCGCTCATGTTTTCGAGTCTTAAGTATGCAGTCGGGACTGGTAGGATGTTCCTGTGCAGTCTCCAGCTCTTTGGTTCTTTCCTAACGCCAGCTTTCAGTTTCACTGTCCAAGGTGATCCATAGTCTGAGCAGGAAGATGGAAGAATGCCCAGGAAGAGAGACCACAAGCGTGCTCCAAAAATTGGAACTTTAAGGAAGGTTCTCAAGCATCCACAGGACAGTTCTACTTACATTTCAAAAGTTAAAGCTGGGATACATGGCAATGCTTGCTCAAAAGATCCTGCAAAGTGCTTTTTTAGGGTGGTCCTACGTCCCGCTAAAAGTTCTATCCCAGTGGAGGGGGAGGAGCAGATATTAGAGGCTGGCTAGCTGTCTGCCACAGCTTCGGGATGGCTTTCTTCTTACTGAGCAACAGCAGACTCTAAACAGAGCTGATGCCAGCACTCAGCCTCAACATCCTAGAGAACATGTATAAACAGGAAACCTGATGGACGGCCTCTGCCACCATTGGCCACCTGCTAGCCCTTTCTCTCATCCCTCCTGACAGAATGGTTTGTGTTTCCCAGAGTCTATTCCTTTGTTTCTGTGTGTGGATTTGATATTTAAAAAACAAAACAAAAACCTTTCTTCACAAGCCCAACTGTAGTGTTTTCTGAACCTGGAGCACTGACAATTGGTTTAAGCTCCAAATAAAGGGAAAATTAATTTATATCTATTTTTATAATATGCCAAGAGACTCAGAAATGGATTTGCAGGACTCAAGAAACCAAATACTAACTGTAGGAGAAAAAGCAGGATTTGCCTCCCCAGTGGCAGACCTGAAGGGTAAGGCTCTGTGACAAAAGACAGGCTAACAAGACTAAAACACACATTTACTTAATGTCAATTTTATGTTACATAAGACGTCTTCAGAAATTTGGAAATCTTTGTGTTTTTTTTTTAGACTGCCATGCAGAAGTGTGACTGGTAAACCAAAGGTTTTATAATATACTCATAAGTTTGGGGCCGGGGACTCAGCAAGACCCATTTGTTCATATTTTTCTCTACATCTTCATACATTTCCTCCAGACACAGAAAAGATATCTCTGGGATGAGCATCTCAAAACCAACCTTTAAAAAAAAATTATTCACGTTATGTATGTGGGTATTTTGCCTACCTGTATGTCTATGCACCACATTAGTGCATAGTGCCCATGGAGACCAAAAGAGGGTGCTGGATTCCCTGGAACAGTTGTGAGCCACCATATGGGTGCTGGGAATCGAGCCTAGACCTCTGGAAAAGCAGCCAGTGCTCTTACCACTAAGCCACCTCTCCAGCCCAAGACAGATGTTAGCAGACCGTTGGAGAACTCTTTCATGG
The DNA here is from genome assembly GCA_902168405.1 of Peromyscus aztecus. Lineage (NCBI taxonomy): Eukaryota > Metazoa > Chordata > Mammalia > Rodentia > Cricetidae > Peromyscus > Peromyscus aztecus. The sequence goes on from CABHPQ010164021.1 coordinate 4,685, forward strand.
CCTGCTTTAGGGGAGCAAGGCAAGGGAGCCAGCCAGACTCACTGTTTTCTCAATGCCAGAGGGCTGCTGATGCAGTATCCCGAGCCCTGCCACTGTTACTGCGCTATCTCAGAAGGCTTTAGGTGTGGAACCCACTCTGTTACCTAAGACAGAATATGTCAACTGAATTCCCAAAGAAAGCATATTCAACTATGGTCTGGAGAGATGGCTCAGCCATTAACTGCATATTCTGCTCTTGCAGAGGACCAGAGTTAGGTTCCCAGTACGCACATCAGGCAGCTCAGAACTGGCTACAACCCCAGATCCAAGAGGATTTGATGCTTCTGGCCTCTATGGGTACATGTACATGGTTAAAAATAAAATAAATCTCTCTCTTGTTTAAGTGAATTCATCTGATTTTAACCAAGCTTGAGATGAGCTGTCACACTCTCTTTTTTTTTGTTTTTTAAATTTTTTTTTGAGAATTTCATACAGTATATTTTATCATAATTTTCCTGTTGTCCATCTTCTCCTGGATCTCCTTTCAACTTCATGCTCTTTCTCTCTCTGAAAAACAAAAGAAGAAGGAAACTTAAAAATAGAGTTGGAGTTCGGTTTGTGTTAGTCAACTGCTCCTGAGCATGGGGCCTGCCCAGGAGCGATGACGGTTGATATCAATGCCACTCCACTGAAGAACACTGGTTTGCCCATCTCCCAGAAGCTATCAATTTTCAAATAGTTTCTTGGCCCAGGGTGGGACTTTGCGCCCAGTTCCCCCCACCCATGGTGGTGTTTGGTCTGGCTTTAACTTCTGCATGCTGCCACAGTCTATGAGCTCATCAGTGCATTGGTCCTGGTGTGTCTAGGAAATGCTATGTCCTTCAGTCATCCACCACGTGTGGCTCTTGCAGTCTTTCTGCCCCGCTTCCCTGAGCCTTGAGTGTGGTAAAGACATCCATTCAGGGCTGAGCACTCCAAAGCCTCTTTTTAAATTCTGCATGTTGTCCAGCTGTGGGTCACTAAGCCGTCACAATCTTAATAGAATCTCTTTGTATTTGACTTTATTGTACAAAATAATTGGGTGAAATACTATTTGTTTTTTAGATTTATTTAATTAATGAATATTTTTAAATTATAAAAAAAATTTTTAAGTAACCATACAGTGGTGGTGCACATCTTTAATACCAGCACTAGGGAGGCAGAGGCAAGAGGATCTCCGTGAGTTCAAGGCCAGGCTGGTTGACAGAGTGAGTTCCAGAATAGCCAGGGCTACACAGAGAAACCCTGTCTGGGAAAAAAATTATTTAATTTATTATATCAATGAGCATTCTTCTTGCATGTGTATATGTGCATCATGTGAATGTCTGGCCCTAGATCCCGTGGAACTGGAATTACAGATGCCTGTGAACCACCAAGTGGTGGGTATTGAACCAGGTCTTCTGTGAGTGCAACAAGTGCTCTGAACCACTGAGCCATTGACCCAACCCCCAAGACAATGTTTGTTTAAAAAATGTTTAAATAGAAATTATAAATTTTTGAATATTCATTTATTTATTGGGGGGTGTCCATGCCATGGCGTGCTTATGGAGGTCAAAGGACAACTAAAGGGGAGTTGGTTCTTTCCTTCCACCCGGTGGGTTCTGGGAATTGGCTAGCTTAGTGGCAAGCATCTTTTCCTATTAAACCACCTGCTGGCCCCAAAGTTTTTATATAAAAAACTAAACCCATGTCTACTAGTAAAGGATGGATTAGGCTTACAGGAAACTCAAAGAAGAGTCTTGTGATGTAAAGTATTTTCAGAGGACAAAATTGAAGGAGAGAGTTAAAACATTTTATTAGTGCCATATTTTAGACACTGGACCATTTTTCGGTTGCTTTTCATTTTCTTGTTCCCTCCCGACACTCTGGCTCTGACTGTGGTAGAAGCTCTAGGGAGGTTACTGGGCACCTTTGGGATGCAGACTTCGAAGCAGGCTTTTCTCTGGCTCTTCCTGTCCCTCCTTCTGCACTACAAGGCAGAGTACAACTTCACACAGTCATTTAAGGTTTTCTTGAAAGTGCTTCTAAACTGGCCTAGAGCCTTTTGATTTAAACTGTCATGTATGAAGAATAAGAATATATGTGTCTCTGTTGAAGGTGTTAGTACACTAAAGCCTTCCATGTGTCCCTACCATAGTGTGGGACATCCAACCCAGGGCTTCATACATGCTAGACAAGTACTCTCCACTGAGCTGCACTCCCAGCCCGATGTTGCCATTCCAAAATAATAATGAAACCTGAACCATGGCTGTTGAGATGGCTAGTAGCTAGCCTGACAACCTGAGTTCCCTCCCTAGATACTGAAAGGATGATAGTCGGCGCTGGTGGCGGTGCTGGTTGTGGCGTGGAAAGGTCACAGTCACGACAGAACCCAGTGTCAGTATTCAGAGCTTTATTAGGAGGAAAAGGGGGGGTGGGGGGGACCACCAGCCTGGAGAGAGAAAGATGGTGGGGTGGGAGAAGAGGGGAGCAGAGCAGAGCAGAGCAGGGAACAGAGAGAGAGAGAGAGAGGGTGGGGTCTGCATCCGGGTGTTAAGGCGCAGATTGTGTGACCACGCCACGCTGCGTAGTCGCCAGCACCCCAGATGACGTAAGATGCAAAGCCCGGAGCTGCACATGTGCAGGAGTGAGGGCGGGATCCTAACAGATAGCACATGGTGGAAGGAGAGAACCTTCCCGTAAGCTCTCCTCTCATTTCCACACACACACACACACACCATGACATGCGTGAGTATATGCCTGCACACAATAAACAAACAACAAACAAATATTTAACTGTGTAAGCACTGGATCTGAAGTTATCCTTTGGCGCATTCCTGCTTTTAAAACGGCATCACAGGGTGGGGTGATGGCTCCGTGGGTAAAGGGTGTGCTGCACAAGCAGGGAGGGGTTCAGTTCATCGGTGTCAATTTAAAGGCCAGACATGATGATGTGCCGCAGAGCCAGGAGGATTCCGGGGCTCCCTGGCCAGCCACTCTACCTGATTGGCAAGCTCAAGGTTCAGTGAGGGCTCTGTCTCAACATATAAGGTGAAAAGAGAGAAAAGCTACGCAGTGTCTATTTCCAACCCTAAGTATACATGTGCACACATGCACACAAAAAGACACAGACATCTTTATTTTTATTCGATTTAAAATGTGAACACAAAACATTCTTACACACACAAAAATTTTTTGACATAAAGTGAAAAGTGCCTTTTCCTTAATATTACTATGAATTTTAATAAGTCTTTCCAAAATGCCTTCTAAAAATTGTGTACTAATTTGAATTCCAATATTCGTAAACATAGTTGCAAATAAATATGCCGAATAACTTGTTAGTAATCTGTCCAGAGACTTTGCATATTTGTTGGTTATTATTCTAATTTGGTTTGAAGATTTCAGAATCTTAATCTTCCAGTTTTATAAGCCTGGAAACAAGAAATAAACTCTAAGTGCTCAGTAGTAACTCTGTGTGTGCTAGAATTGGATTTGAGCCCACTACTGTGTGGGATTGTAATCTAACCACTGACCTATATTTTAAGCCAATTTATACAACTGTTAGTCTATTTGCTGCTGAAGTGGACACTAAGGGTAGTTAGTTTGTTTTTGTTTTTGTTTTTTTCCAGAGTGAAGCCTACAGAAAAATGTTAGGAAAGATTGGCATATTGTGAAATTGGTGAGCATAAATATCAGCCACTATTCTGGTTACCTAATTGGTTCTCTGACTTGGAACAGAAGTTATATTCATGACCGTTGTGGTATCCTTTCTCAAGCGGAACTCATTAGCTAACAGTTATGGAGACTAATAAAAAAAAAATCCAGTAACAAAAAGAGCAGCAGTCTGGGAACAGTGTGCTTCCTTTAGAGATTCTGAGAGATGCTTCTTCCTCAGTCTCTCCAAACCCCCTGTGGTACACAAGGAGCCATTTTGCCACAGTTTTGTATGTTATTACTTAAAAGACAAAAATGATCCTCTGCTAGAGAGAGTTCTGATTCTAGAAGACTCAGTCAGGACCTCAACCATGTCAGTCACTCTGTAGAGATCCGGAAAGGAGATGAAGCCTATGTAAGTCTTAAAGTCACCCCCTGCTCCCCATAAAAGTACAGAGTGTCTCTCCACATCCCTGAGGCTATCAAATCCTGCCCATCTTTCTCACGTTAAGAGGCTCCTTCCCTGCTGCTGCTACCTCTTATGTTCACACTTGGCCTTTTCAAGGCTGCTTTAGGGTGGGGATTTATAGTCCAGGGGCACCTTTGAGTAAGAAAAATGGATATTCTCCTCTCGAACTAAATTACAACCCTGTTCTTGTAACAGCTATAGAATGAGGTTGTCAAATTCTCATTACATCTAATTCTCTAGGCCTAAACCTACAAGACCAGAAAAGTATTTATTCAACTGATGTTCATAGTTTTCTGCAAGGTTGTCAGTGGATGAAAGAGAAAATGTTAGGTCAGTGTCTAAAAGGCTTAAAGTAAATCTTGTTATTTGGAGAATATCCAGATAACAGTCTGAAAAATTCTTTGAAAATGAAATTTGAGATGGGATGGGTGGGGTTTCTGTGTCCTGTGAATATGTAAAAGGCCAGGCAGGGACTGAGCCTTCCATTTCAGCCCTTGGTTTTGTGCATTTGAATGAGAAAGTAGTTTGACTGGTAGAACTGAGAATAGAGACAGAATAGACTGAGGTGTAATGAGCAGATGCAAACCTGACCTTGTCTAGAAGGCCTGGAGGAGGGGAAGACTGGTGGCCTGGTACTCATCTCAGCTTCAGTTTTAGCCATGTTCTGTGTGGCATTGACATCTGACAGAGCAGTTACTGAAACTTACAAAGGAACTTGGGCAAGTTGTTTATGCTCTATGAGTGATAATCCATTTACTCTCTGAAAGATGAAAGTGCTGTTGGGTTTTTAATTAAGTTTGTATGTCTGGCACATGCTAATAGTTAGAACAAACATCACCAAGTTGCCAGGTTATCATAAGCCATTTTGCTACCAGTTCATCTTATGAAACTTCCAACTGGTCATTTAACAAACATTAAGTAGAGTGATGCAAAGCTGTCACAGTATGAGATAAGGCCAGTTACACATTACTATATAGAGCTGAACAGGGGCCACAAGGGAAATTCAGTTAAAATCCTGTGGAGCTTCAAATTGAAAACATTTCTTTCAGCTGATGAGCTTAAGCAGCGTGTTAATAAGCAAGTGGTCAGAGTGTATGTATGATACAAAGACTAATTCAGTTTCCCCAAAGCACAGAGTGAATGAGGGGCAAAGTGGGATGAGATAAGGCTGACTTGGTGCAGGTCCTAGAGGGAGGAGCAGGCCAGGCTCAGGAATTTGTGATCTTTAAGCAGTGAGATTATACGATTAATAAGATACTATTTTTACTAAGAGACATTTATCCTGAAGCTTTGTGGGGAAAAGACGACAGAGACGAGACACTGAATCCACTAGGAGGTGGCACACAGATACAGCTTGTGTCCGTCGTCTTTCCTCACTGTGGAAGAACATCTGACACGGCCAACAGAAGCAGGCAGGGATAGAAAGCTTGCCTAGAAAAGCAGGTGTGGAACCCTGGTGTTGTTGGTTGATTTTTGGCCTTGGGGGGGGGGGCTGCCACCAAGCTCCCAAATAAATCACACGCGGCGGCTTATTCTTAATTATGAATGCCTGGCCTTAGCTTGGTTTAGTTTCTAGCCAGCTTTCCATAACTTAACTTATCCTGTCTACAACCTTTTGCCTATGGGCTTTTCCCATTCTCTTACTTCTGTAAATCTTACTCTTACTCCGTGGCTTGCTGTGTAGTTGGGCGGCTGGCCCCTGGAGAAAACCCCCCCCCCTTCTCTGGCTCCTAGCTCTTCTCCTCCCAGTTTTCTCCTTCTATATATTCTCTCTGCCTGCCAGCCCCACCTATCCTTTCTCCTGTCTTGCTATTGGCCCTTCTTTATTAGGCCATCAGGTGGTTTACACAGGCACAGTAACACAGCTTCACAGAGTTAAACAAATGCAACATAAGCAAAAGTAACACACCTTAAAATAATATTCTACTACACCCTGGGTTCAATTCCTAACACCAGGAAACAAGAGGAAGGCAGAGATTTCAGTATATGGAGGCTGATCCTATCATTTCTGGGCCCAAGTAGGCAGCACATCATGATGGACAAGTGTGGAGGAAAAAAGCTGTCTACTTCTATCACTCATGGCAGCTGGAAAGAAAGACTGGAAGGGGTCAGAGACAAGATGCATGCTGTAGAATAATCCTCTTGTACACTGTAAAGATTTGTCACTCAAACTGGTTTAATAAAATGCTGATTGACCAGTAGCCAAGCAGGAAGTATAGGCGAGGCGACCAAACTAAGGATGATGGGAAGGAGAAGGGCAGAGTCAGGAGTTGCGGGCCAGATGCAGGGAGCAGGAGATGAATGTGCCATGCTAATAAAGGTACCACCACATGGCAAAGCGTAAATATGGAATATGGGTTAACTTAAAATGTAAGAGCTAGTTAGTAATAAGCCTGAGTTATTGGCGGAGCATTTATAATTCATGCTCAGTCTCTGAGTCGGTTGTTTGGGACCCAGTGGTCAGGACAGGAAACATCTATAGATACACCCTTCAAATACACGACCCTTGTGACCTACTTCTTCCAACCAAACATCACCTCCCAATAGCATATTCAGTGTAAATTCATTGATGAATCGACCCAGTGGTGAATTTAGCACTCCCAGATCCATTCATTCTGAATATTGAGGTGACCAGCCTTTAACACGTGAGCCTTGGTGGGGGATGCTTCATATCTAAACAATGATACAAGTGGAAGATTGTGGTGTGTCAACCTAAGATTACAGCAATAAAGTCAGAAGAGAAAAGATAGGAAGATCTGATATTTGAGAAGCCTAAATATGTCAAGATGAGCAAGTGGGTTGTTAAGTACTAATGAATGGAGCATAAAATAGCACAGGTGTTTCCGCTCCTTCTATCTGTTGTTATCATAACAATGTATGTTCTATCCATTCCTGCCTTTATTTTATTAGAATATAGGACTTTTTTAGATTTAGGTCAACTTACATGTTTAATAGATGTTTGATGACCAGTATTTTCTCATTGGGAACTACAAGTTAATTCCATGTAACTCCTCTGCTGTGTTCTTCCTGAACTGAGACATTAAAGAAAGGTCCATCTTTAGTGAATTCCCACTCACTACTGTAAATGAAGCTCAGTGGTAGAGTGCTTTGCTTAGCACATGTAGGACTCTGGGTTCAATCCTCAGCACTAAAATAAGTAAATAAACAAATAGATAAATAAATGTACCAGATGACTATCACTCCCAGAAGATAGTTTCAATCCTGGCTGCTTGTTAGGAACCCCTAGAGGAATATTTGTAAAAATTCAAAAGCTAAACAAATGATTTCTAGTCTCTGGTTTTGTTGGTTTGTTTGCATTAGTTGTTTGGGGGAGGAGGGATTGAAATAGATCTCACACTATAGATCAGGTTGGCCTGGAACACACCATATAATCCAGGCTGACATGAATCTTACAGCAATCCTCCTGCCTCAGCCTTTTGAGTGTTGGGATTATTGTCATGACCACCATGCCTGGCTTTGGAATATTGTCTTTGGTGTCAGTATTTGTATTTTAGCCTTCCCAATGGCTACACTATGCAACTTCAGTGGAAATGGCTGACCTTGAGACTAATCTCTAAATACAAAAGCTTGCTCTCTTTGCTTTCTGTCCATTTACTATGAAACTCACAAGCATACAATGTGGATGGATCCTTTAGAGTATTCAGTATTCCTAGATCTCTCTCTCTACTCCACAACCCTCCAATTTGAAAAGTGAAGAATCCCAACTAATAAGTCTTCCTTCCAATGAGCTCAAAACCAAACTGAACATAACATACTTGATTACAGATAAATCCAGAAAAAGCATTGGTGACATGAGCTGTGTGTCAATCAGTACAAAATATTAATTCTTTTATCTACACACACACACACACACACACACAGATACATACACACTAAAAACATAGAAATAAAAAGGTAGAGCGTGACAGAGCACATGCATGTAGACGTGTGCTCACACACATGAATGTGCATAAACACCTTCACACACATACGACACACAAAAAGTAATCACCCTATATCATCAAAAACAATCATCTATTAATTTTTATGTGTTGAAAAAGTACTGAAAGCCATTTATTCAAAAGACGATTCTTGAGGTAAAGTTGGTAGTACCTTCCTGCATTCCCTGTATTTTGGGGAGCTGAGGCAGGATTGCTTGAGTCCAAGAATCTGAGTTCAGCTCAGGTAACAACGAAACAGGTGCTTCTTAAAAAGTGTAGAGGGAGGAAAAGTAAGAATCTACATTCACATTTGTTTATGTGTGTATCAGGTAAACCCAGAAAAGGAAATTAAGAATTAGATTAAATCTTAAAAGAACATTATATGTGTACTGTATATAACCGTGTATACTGTATATATAAAACAGTTATATACAGTATATATACAGTTAAATCTAGAAGAGAGTGTTTGATGGTATACAAATTTATTATGGTTATGTAAAACATGCATGTGGGTGAGGCACAGAAGATAATAAGCAAATCTGAAGATAGTTATTAGCTTGGTGGAATTCAAGGTGATTTTTTTCCTTTCTCAAAACTCATTTTAATCAACTTTGCTAGCTCATGAATTATTTTAACCTATATTGGTCCATATATAGGTTTAACTGCATAAGATCCAACATACTGTCAAATAAGATTACAATTTCTCTCTGATATTGCAGTCTAGGTACAAACCCCACAGGGGTGATACGGTAGGTTTCTTCTGGTGTACCCCAAGCTCCTATCTTTTTATCCTGCCTCCCTTCTAGTGTTCTCAAATGGCTTTCCTACAATGTCTGTATTCCAGCCAGCCGGAAGAGAAAACCAGACAAACACATTCTGCTCCTAAAAACTAGTGCCTGACACACAGGGAAAGAGAGGAAGGAAGGAAGGAAGGAAGGAAGGAAGGAAGGAAGGAAGGAAGGAAGGAAGGAAGGAAGGAAGGAAGGAAGGAAGGAAGGAAGGAAGGGCTGAGTTTGAAATAACTCTAGTCTTGAAAGAGTCCACTAGGGAAACTCCATAATGAAAGGTACTTGACAACTTCCTGGTATAATCCTATGACATTTTTTCATTGGCCTTATAGATGTCAGGTGGTAGGAGAAGAATAGAATGGTTTGCAATATATCCGTTTGCTATCTATACTCACTTAATAGGAGATGATAGTTTCAATATGTAGGCAGATGCCTCTCACACAGCTCTATTACTTTCAATTCCTGACCAACTCATGTTTCTGTGATCTTCAGAGTTCAAGACTGTAGCTAATGTTACTAACAGAAATCATCTTAACCAGGACTATAATAATGGATTTTCAACATTTGTAAAGTGAATTAGTATTCTCCTTGCTTATTTGGCTGAGGCATGTTTAATAACCACTGAATTCAGGGATTCATCTCAGTATGAATCTGTCAGTAAGGAAAATAAAAGCATTGCCACTCAAAAGGGACGTCTTGTTTGAAATTCAATTTGCTCACTTTTCAACCAAATTTAGCATTGGGAGAATGCTCTGTAATGACTCTTGATGCATGTCTTATTGGTAAGCGAATACATAGCTTTTAGATATTTATTGGAGGTCATTTAAGTGGGTGCAAAGATAAATCAATACAAATGTGAAGATCTATTCTCCTGCTAAATTATTAGTAATCATCACTCTATGTGCTCCGGTGCTGTTAAGGTGTGAAGGGATGCAGAGGGATTGGAGAGAGTGCCTAGAATGTTAATATGCCTAATGTATCCCTATGCCAAAAGCACATGACATAATTCATTACATATTATGTGACTTCCTGGCATTGCTCATAGGAAGCCATTTGAAAGTCATATTACTCATGATGTGAATGACTCAAAATTTTAGCTTTCTTAGGGTCATTTATTTAAGAAATATTTTAGTATTTAAGAAATTTCTTGGAAGAAAAATTTTAATAATCTTGAGAACTAAGATAGCCACCAATTACAAAAAAACAGCCAATCATGATTTTCCTTGTAACTCTGACCTTCTTGGGTTCTGTATTCGTCAAAGGCACACACCAGCCACCCAACCAAACATCCCCACCCCTACTCCGTCCCTTTGGTGACCTTACATTTCCAGTGTCCCAGGAGCAGCTCACAGGAATTCTGCTCAGCTCCTCTCAATCCAGCAGCTGGTGAAGACTCACTAACTCTGTGCTGACAGCATACAATTTGAATTCCTGTGGCATGTGAGGTATTTTCTAATTTGGATTCATCCTTCCAGCAAACACGTCTGATTGCTAAAGAAGTGAAACTATCCACGCCACTTTCCTGTGCATTGTTTCCATCTGGACACTGAGATGCCAGCCTCGACACTGAGATTCCAGCCTGCCCTGTTCCAATGGCATGAAAATCCAGTCTGGTACTCAGCGAAGTTGCTGCTTCCAGAGTTAACCTTAGGCAATCCCATCTAGAGAGATTCTTCCCACTACCCCTTCTAGTAATAATGAATTTCTTAGAATATATTATGTAGATTCTAAAGCTGTGTGCATCCCTGTAATCTCAGAAATCCAGGAGGCTGAGTCAGGAAGAGCTCAAGATTGATGCTATCCTGGTCGACATGGTGAAACATAGTCTCAAAAGAAATGATGGACTGGGGAGATGGCTCAGCAGTTAAGAGTACTGACTGCTCATGTGGAGGATCCAGGTTCAGTTCCCAGCACCATGGTGACCCAAACCGTATATACCATATAGAGGATCCGACTCCCTCTTCTGGCCTCCCCAGGCACTGCATGCATACAGTGCACTTGCATACATGCCGGCAAAACAACACACACACACACACACAAATTGATGTCATTTGTTTGTTTGTTTGTTTTTGTTTTGTTTTTGAGACAGGATTTCTCTGTGTAGCCCTGGCTGTCCTGAAACTTGCTCTGTAGACCAGGCTGGCTTCCAACTCACAGAGATCCGCCTGCTTCTGCCTCCCAAATGCTGGGGTTCAAAGCATGCACCGTCACCAACCAGCTTTGATAAGTCTCTTTTTTTTTAATTTAAGAAATGAAATAAGAAAAAAAGGAAATGAAGGAGGAAAGAGAAAATGAAAAAAAAAGCTTTTATCGTGAGTGAGACACTTTGCTGAGCAAGCATTAATTCAATTGTCATTATAATTACTCCATCTTAGTATAAAGCCCTCCACAAACTAAGTCATGGGTTTATAAGTATGCAGCTAAGAAGTGGGGAATCAAAGTTCAGGTCCTCTGGCAGAGAGGTTATACTCTTTGAAAACATTCTGCCTGACACTAGTAGTGTCCAAATCTGCCTCCATCTAAGCTCTGAGACATAGGGGTATGCTTTTGAAGGGTTGTTGCCCGCACTCTCTAGTGCTGTGTTTCGTATATAATAGCTGCTTGTTCAGATTCTCTAACAAATAAGTAGAAGAGGATGTAGAGGCCCGCTAACCCTAATTATAGTTTCCGTTGCGAACAGCCACTTTTCCAACTCATGGGTACAGACTACAGACGACATATAACCCACAGAGAACAAACTGTGGCCATCACGGAGCTCAGAGGCCCTTGTGGCTGCTCAGTCCTGAAAAGCGATGCTGGGGAATTACCACATGACGAGCAGGCTAAGAGGAGCTTAGCACTTGAAACTCAACTAGAAATATGACAGCACTTTAAGCTCTGCTTCTCACAACTGGTGACAGCTTTGTCTAAACTGCAAGCATCCCAGCCCTCCAAGAATTACTACAATAATATTTATTGAGCAATAACAATTGCTAACTGCACTTCAGAGTGTTGAATCATCATCTTTCCCCGGGAGAATTGTAATTTAAATTCTCCAGGTCTACAGAAACGTAAGGAGAAAAGGCAATGTTCTTGCTCTGCCCTTCTCATTCTCCTCCTCCACATGTATCTCATAAACAATGCAATATGCCTCTGGAGAGGCAAAGCACCCCTCGACACTGAATTAGGCACTCAGCAAAGATGTATGAACTTCATCTCGTGCTGAGATGATGGTGTTTGAGATGTGACTTCCCATATATGCTCCAATTGAGTTAGTACAGCTTCTCAAGGTGATTAACACTCAAACACAGACTGTGATGTGTGATCAAAGATGTAGCCAGGGCTGGTACTAGGGAAAAAAATGTGCAAGAACTGCAAATATAAATTGCAGTTTCCTAATAGTACTACCTCCCACTCTGTGTATGTGATTCCTTATTCCACAGGGCTCCCTCCCACTCTATTTCAGCCAATCTTTACTAAACAGTTCACTGGCAGTGAACTAATTAATGCATTATGTCTTAAAGTTCATTTTTATTTTAACTATAATACACGTATGTAGTTTAAGAAATAAAGTATGGCAAAAATCAGCCCCCAAGCCCATAGTTCCCCCAGCATCTATCCCTGACTCATGAAGGATAATTATCCAGGGAGATTTTTGCCTCTCTCACATCAGGACTTTTATCTTTATTAGTCTATCTGTTATAACTTCCTCTTTCTTATTTTACTGTTTGTTTTTTTTTTTCTGGTGATATGTTGGGGTGGAATCCGAGACCGTACACATGCTAAGAAAGCCTTAACCTCTGCATCACATCCCAGCCCCTACTTGCTTTAAAAAAAGTTATTACATTTATTTATTATGTGTGCATTGTGTGTGTGTGTGTGTGTGTGTATGTGTGTGTGTGTGTGTGTACACGCACACACGCATAGAAGTACATTTTGTGGAAGTTAGTTCTCTCCCTCCGCTATGTGGGTCCCAGGAATTGAACTCAGATCCTCAGAATGGGTAGCAGAGCCCTTTACCTGATGAGTCATCTCACCTGCCCACATCTTCATTTTAATAGACCATAGCTCTCCCATATGATTGAGGGGAGCAATAACATCCAAAATCACCTATACTCAAGATAGAGAATTTTAATTTGGTGTTTTCTCTCTGAATTTTTGTAGCATTTTGCCATTGTTTCATAATTTTTAGTATTTAGCAGACAGGAAAACTGAGGGCCAATGTAGTCAATGGCAGGATCAGACCTCAAGCTCAGAATGTTATTCTCCTACCATAGCCAGCATGCAGTCAGAAGTTTTTCTGTGTCCCACCTCGTCCCACAGCTACTCAGACCCAAGTGAACACACAGAGGCTTATATTACTTACAAACTGTATGGCCTATGGCAGGCCTCTTGCTAGCTAACTCTTATATCTTAAATTAACCCATTTCTATTAATCTATATTTTTGCCATGTGTTCTGAGGCTTACCAATCTGCTGGCATGCTGTTCCTTGGGCAGCAGGCTGACATCTCTCCAGACTCTGCCTTTCTCTTTCCTGTCTCTCTCCTTGGACTTCCTGCCTGTCTCTAAGCTGCCTTGCCATAGGCCAAAGCAGCTTATTTATTAACCAATGGAAACAACATATATTCACAGAAAGACATTCCCCAGCACCAGCCTCTCTGTAATAAAGTAGGGGAGGCTAAAATGAGACTCATGCAGGATTCCCACTCTGATAAGGGGTCATTTGTGATCTAAAGCTTGAGTTGAAGAATTGTATTGGAAACCAAAGCACAGGACAGGATCTCATTGCCAGGGGCATAACTGCCGTTTTTTGTTTTGTTTTGTTTTGTTTTGCTTGCTTGTTTGTTTTTCAAGACAGGGTTCCTCTATGTAACTGCCCTGGCTGTCCTGTAATTTACTCTGTAGACCAGGCTGACCTCCTTGAACTCAGAGATATTCACTTACCTCTGCCTCCAAAGTGCTGGAATTAAAGGTGTGTTCCACCACTGCCTGGCCTATAACTGCTCCTTTATTTTTGTTCAGTGTATCAAGTTGAAAACATGCTCTATGGTTTTTGAGATTACAGAAATTGGGTGTTGGGACACAACTCTCCATGGGTCACTCATTCCTGCACATCTTGCCAGGAGGAGCACTGACCATCTTGGATCCAGACTGCCTTTTGAAGGATGCATGTGTCACAAACAACCATGGGAGATACAGGCAGTATCTGGCTTTAGATCAAAGGGAACATAGCCCAGGAACATAGAGACGTTGTCTCCTGAAGCAGACATGTGCTTTAGCCCTTTCAATTGATTTGGGGTCTCCAAACTCGGGTTTCCTGTAATACTCTCCACCACAGGTGCCAACTATTGTCTGGTAGATTTTTGTCTGGGTTGGTCTTCAATTCGATTCCATCGATCAGCGTGTCTGTGTCTGGTTTGGTGCCAATAACATGCTGTTTTTATCACTATAGCTTTGTAGCTTTCTAGAAATCGAGGACGGTCACCTCCAGCAATTCTTTTATTATTCAGGATTCTTTTAGCTATCCCGAGTTTTTGTGTTTCCATCTGAAGCTGATAATTGTTCTTTCAAGGTCTGTGAAGAATTGTAGTGGAATTTTGATGGGGATTGCTTTGCAAGCGCCTTTTAAAACTCACAGAATAACTTAGCTTTCAAAAAGGATGGGGCAATTTGAAAAAGTTTGTATTTCCAAAATCATCCTGGCATAGCAATCACCTAAGGAAACCACAGGAAGGTTCTGGAATGGACCCAAACAGAACTATAACAAATTTATGATGGGGAGGTAATAAAGGTGACAGAACCCAAGTCGTGAATTCAGACAATTGTTGTTAAGTTCTGGCTCCTTTCTGACCATTCACAAAGCACAAGGCGGATGTCTTCTCGCCTCTCAGCTCAGCCTCCTTGTCTGAAACTGGCTGTGGTAAAACCCAACAACACTGTTCTGAAGACGACACCCTAATGTTTCATGCAGCATGCTGCATAAATAAAGGATTCATAATAAACACGTGTTGTCTAATTGCAGAGGGTCTGGACCAGTATCTGGCCGTGTCAGCTGCCTGTTTTGTTGCTGTGACAAAACGTTCTGACAAAAGCCGCTTAAAGGAGGAAGGGCTTATTTGGGCTCCCAGTTGCAGAGGACAGCCCACCATGGCCTGGAAGTCACGGCCGCAGGAGCTTCGGGCTGCCGACCATATTGTCTCAGATGAATGCCGTGTTCGGCTCACTTTTCCTTCCATCCTCGGATCATGGGATGGTGCTTATCACAATTAAGGTGGGTGGTCCCTTAATTGTGATTAAATATCACAATTAATAAATTAATAAACTAATCCTCCACGGGCATGCCCCAGAGCCTTGACTCCTAGGTGATTTTGGGTCCTGTCAGGAAGACAATAAATATTAATTATCACATAGACTTTCCACATTAAAATGATACAGATGCTGCAGACCCATTAAAACCTTGGCATCTGCCAGCAAGGTGGTGCATGCCTTTAATCCCAGAACTCATGAGGCAGAAGCAGGCAGATTTCTGTGACTTTAAGGTCAGCCTGGTCTACATAGTGAGTTCCAGGACAGCCAGAGCTACATAATAGACCTTGTCTCAAAACAACCAAACAACAAAAACAACAACAACAACAAAAAGCCTTGGCATCTGAGCTAGAGAGACAATTCATCGGTAAGGAATGGATGCTCTTCTAGAGGACCTGGTTCAATTTCCAGCACCCATATGGTGGCTCACAACTGTCTGTAACTCTAGTTCCAGGGACTCTGACACCCTCTTCTGGCCTCTGAGGGCACCAGACATACATGTGTTACACAGACATGCATGCAGGCAAATTACCCATACACATAAAATAATAAAAAGTTAAAAGTCTTGAGATTTCTGTCCGCATAAAAGAAGAGACTCATTGTCCTGATGGCACGTGAACTACTCAGCATCTTCAGGGAAAGGCTTCAGCTGACTCCAGACACCACAAGACTGGGAGCTGAGCCAGGGTTAACCTCGCTCTGTAGATTATTAGATGAAGATGAAGGTAGAGAACAAATGTGATTCCTGCTCATGGCCTTGAATCTGGGATTTGTTCTGTGGGAAAGAAAACAAAGGGTTACCACTTCTGAACTTGAGAGTGAGCACTAAGGAAAATCATCTTGATGGTAGTGCCTAAAACAATCTGGTGGCAGATGGGAGTGAAGCAGGAAAAGTAACTAGGGAGCAATGGAAAGTTCTAGACAAGGGGCCTCAGATGCTTCAGTAATGGTGCTGATATCACACATAGTCAAAAACAACCCTCTTACCGTATTTCAACTTCTTCGGAAGCAAGCAACTGCCCTTGGGTGACAGTGTGCTTGTCTTACATTCGTTGTGGTGACTACTTCACAAAGGAATCCCTTTAAGTAGTTCGGTTGTTCTCTGTTTTTTTTTTTTTTTTTTTTTGTTTGTTTGTTTTTAATATGTACTTCTTAGTAACATGAATATAAGGATATATCTTAATTTAAAACAGAAAGCTGTTTCTTATGATAAAAACTCTATTGTCTTTAATACCAAGGGTTTAGGGGCACCACTTTTTCTTTAGAAAATTCCTAATAAAGAAGAAAAATAAAATAAAGTCAGTATGTAACAAAAATTCACACTCAAGGGCATCTACTTCAGAGTTAAAACAAAACCTTTTAAGGAGGATTATTTATTTGAACAGAAACTCTGCAGTTTAAGAGGAAAAGAAATCATCTTGAGGTAGTAAGATATGAATTTGAGAGTTTAGTTCTTAAGTAGAAGTTTTTAAATGTGATTAGACTAGGAGATGGTGATGATCCTGCTACAGGTCTGTGTGGGTGACAGTTCTATTACAGATCAGGCTTGCTCATTGCAGGGAACTGTGGCTGGCATTTCAGTTGTGCGGGGCAGAAAAAATCACCTCATTATTTGTATGCCATTTGTGACTAGAAGCTCATCCACTCGATAGCACCGTGGCTTTCAGCAACAGGATCATTTAGGTTTGCCATCTCAGGGGCTGTGGAGACATATTGGGTGGACATTACTGGGCTCATGCAGAGGTTTGCTTCTGTCATTTTCCTCTTTGCTGACCAAAGGAAATTACAAACCATTATGTGCAACTGTGCCATCATTACAGATTTATGAGAGAAATAAATGATTTCTTTGATGGATATAAGAACACAGAAGCTTCAAGAGTTAATTTCCTTAAGATATAATGCCATTTCCCACTCTCCACACCGGTCTCTCTCCTTTTCGGGATGCACCAATCCCAAAGTAGAGAAAATAATTTTTTTTTAAATTTTTGTGTGATTTACCACTACCATATTCAAATCTTTTCTTTACAAATTTTTACTTTATTATTTTTAATTATGTGTATATGTATAGGGTGAGTCGAGTGGAGGTACCCACAGAGACTAAAGGCATCCCCCTAGATCTAGAGTTACAGGTAGTTGTGAGTCACCTGATATGGGGCCTGAGAACTAAACTCAGGTCCTCAGTAAAACCACCAAGAGCTAGCTCTCTATGTTCATCTTTTTTTTAAATTTATAATTATATTAAATATTCATCTTATGAGCAAGGTAAGTCTTGTGGAAAATGTCAGTGCTCTAATGATAAACAAAGGGTGTTAAAAGGGTGCTTCCCAAAGGGGTTCTCCCCCCAAAAAAATGACAGCTTCAACTCAGCATGGGACTAGTTGCTAATCATTTTTTTTTTTTATACAATTCTCAAACACAAGCTAGGAAGAATTACACTTACCTGTAAGAGCTAACGAAGTAAGTTTAATGAAACCCTGAATAACTACTGGGTCAAATGCTTAGTGTTAGTAAGTCTTCAGAGTCTTGATCAGGTAGCATCACGAGAAATCCAGTCAGAACTGGTAAGGGAAGCAATCACATGGCTAATGAAGCCCGTCCCCCTCAGTGGTACAGTCAAGAGGATGGAATCAACGGAAGTGAAAGAAAAAGGTTGGCAGTAGGTTGCAGAGGGTGGCCCGCAGAGTCCCGAAGTACCCTCTGCACACTGGGACTTTGTAACACGTGAATGGACCTGGGCTTGGCTGCGGTGAGGGCAGACACACAGTTATTGTTCCATCAGCCAGAAAACACTCACTGCATGTGGGTGGAGTCATCATAGACAATCTAGCTTTAGTCAAGCATATTTTTAGGAGAAAAAAAAAAGCCGCAGGTTCTCCAAAACCCACAAGAAGAAATATTTTCATAATCCGCACAATTTTGGGCAGTGTGTTATTCAGGAAGCACTACTGAATAGCACTACATCACATCAGGAATGTGATGGTTTGAATGAGAATAGCCCCATAGGCTCATATACTTGAATGTCTGGTTCCACTTGGTGGACTGTTTAGTAAGGATTAGGAGGTGTGACTTAGTTGAAGGAGGTGTGTCACTGGAGGTGAGCTTCAAGGTTTCAAAAAGACCAGACCAGGCCAGGCCATTCCCTCTCCCTCCCTCTCTCCCTCTCTCTGTCTCTCTGTCTCTCTGTCTCTCTGTCTCTCTGTCTCTCTGTCTCTCTCTCTCCTTGCCTCCCTCCTTCCCTTCCCTCCCTACTTCTCTCTCTCTCTCTCTCTCTCTCTCTCTCTCTCTCTCTCTCTCTCCCTCTACCTCCCTCCTCCCTCCCTCCCTCCCTCTCCCTCTCCCTCTCTGCTTTCTACTAGGAATCAGATGTAAGCTCTCAGCTACTGGTCCAGTGCCAGGCCTGCCTTCCACTAACCCTCCTGCTGTGAGAGTCATGGATTCACCCTCGAAAGCTATAAGCAAGTTCCCAATGAAATGCTTTCTTTTATCAGTTGCCTTGGTCATGGTGTCTTGTCACAGCAATAGAAAAGTAACTAAGATGAGGGGTATTCTACTAACAGCATCAGCATGGGGACAAAAGACAAACAGAGGGGGCTGGAGAGATGGCTCAGAGGTTAAGAGCACCGACTGCTCTTCCAGAGGTCCTGAGTTCAATTCCCAGCAACCACATGGTGGCTCACAACCATCTGTAACAAGATCTGGTGCCCTCTTCTGGCCTGCAGTCATATATGCTGTATACATAATAAATAAATAAATAAATAAATAAATAAATAAATCTTTAAAAAAAAAAATAAAACAAAAAAAAGACAAACAGAGACTGGAAAGGAGACTGAGAAGTTACCATCCGAAGTTGGTAACAAACTGCCTTAGTAGCTAGAAAAATGGAGAAACGGTGCCCAGACTGTTGGC
This sequence comes from Peromyscus aztecus, assembly GCA_902168405.1. NCBI lineage: Eukaryota > Metazoa > Chordata > Mammalia > Rodentia > Cricetidae > Peromyscus > Peromyscus aztecus. Next base: position 23,726 of record CABHPQ010164021.1, read on the forward strand.
TGTGATGATTTGAAAGATGGAAACTTAGTATAAATTTATAAAATCAGCTAAGGACATTTCCAAGCAACATCTTGAAAAAGTTGGTCCTTTTGTTTTTGTTTTTGCAGAAGATAAAGAAGGGAACAACAGAGAGAATGGATTGAGCTAAAGGCAAAAGTATAATTTTCCTGCAGAATTCATAGACCGTTAAAAAGGAGCCAGGACTTTTGAGACCTGGGAAAGCAAACTTAACCTTTTTCTGGCCTCTTGGGCCATTAAGCCGGTCTCAAAAGGAGCTGACTTCACAATGCAGACCCACATCATGGGGTTGGTTGGAAGAAAGACCCCTCTAGGTTTCCCTGTAGTCTGACATCGGCCCAACAGTGAGAGAGCCTTCTCAGAAGGAGTGGATGATGTGGTCTTCACAATAAAGGCAGGCAAACCAGATTTAGGGGACACCTACCATTCATTTTATTTTGAGAGTTCTACCGATAAATCTCTGCTGGCTGGGGCTGAGCAAGAAGAAAGGACCAGCCTGGCTCAACTGGTAGAGTGTGCACTTAGCATGCACAACACTCAGGGTTGGGGGCCCAGCACTGCAGAAACCCGGTAGACAGTTGCTTGGCTGTAATCTCAGCCCCGGGAAGGTTGAGACAGGAGGATTAGAAGGTCAAGGATAAACCAGGCATGGTAGCATACACTTTTAATCCTAACACTCAGGAGGAAAAGACAGGTGGATTGCTATCAGATGTCAGTCTTGTCTAAATTGAGTTCTAGGCTAGCAAGTGCTACATAGTGAGACCTATGTAACCAACAAACCTATCACACAAACAAGAAGAAGGTCATCCTCCACCACATATTAATGAGCTCAAGGCCAGCCTGGGCTACATGAGACTATCATAAAACAAAAGGAGTTCAAAATCAGATTTCTTTGGGCCCTGAATTTTCTACATGCTGTAAGCAAGCTAAAAAAAAAAAAAAAAAAAAAAGCTACCTTGTGGGGAGCAGATGACGCCCCGGGTGAATGTGTACTGTTAACATGGACCCCAATGCCTCAGACCTATAGCAATGGCAAATCCTTTCGTTCAAGTATGAGTGTTGAGGCATGAGGGACTCAACACTACCGAGTTACAACTAGAGAGATGAGTCAGTGGGTATCCCAGCAACTACGTCATAAGCTGGGGGTCTGCACTTATAATGCCAGCATGTAGAACGCAGAGAAAGGAGTCCTCTCTGGGCTTGATAATAGGAAGCATGGAGACAGGAGGATTCTTGGAGTTTTACTGGCCACCAGCCTCGCTGGAAAACACAAATTTCAGGTTCAAATATAGACCCTGCCTTGAAGGAATAAGGTGAAGAATGATACAGGATGAGACTCAACACTCCTCTGGCCTCCAAGGATACCTGTAAATGAGCACATATGCATATATACCACATTCAAACATATATGTACACACACACACACAGGATTTTTAAACTACTTAGTTACAAAGAAGCTATTTTTGATTGAACAGTAGGTATTGCAGAGGGTGGAGGAGAGAGAATAATAAAGCCCCTTTCCACTTAGAAGAACTTCAGAGGACCATAAGCCTGCATTAGATGGGCCTACCTCATTAAGAGATGTGCCACACTTGGAGAGTAGAGGAAGCCGGGCAATCATACTGGACAAGGCCTTAGAATTGTCAGGCACTAACTGCTTCATGTCTCCTTTCTCTGAATGACAGTGTGTTGCAGTCATTGTATCCTTACCTCACTAGACTATGTGGAGCCCGGGGTACGAAGGGCAGAGAGTTCAGGGAAGTTATGCCTGATAAGTTGTATTTAAGGGCATCATCCACACCCGAACCAGTTCCAAATCACAGGCTCCCGCTCTAGAGTCTATTACTTTAGCATACATAAAGTAATGAGGAAAATGCCCTGGAAGCAAGAACTTGTGATGTCTTACTCTCATTGTTGTGTCCCAAAGACTAAGAACAATGATAGACTTTCGATAGTCTTTAAATTGAAGATTAAATTCTTACATCATTGTGTGAGGTTGTTGTTGTTGTTGTTGTTGTTGTAATATATTATCAGACACGTGTGATTTTCATTTTTGTTTTTAATGAAAATAAAAAGCAATGTGATTTAGGCAAGGAGAAGGACTGGGGAAGGGGGTCTGGGACCTTGGGAAGATGAAACTGAGTCTCCCAGACATGGAGCAGCTTGCTCCTGATCACATCAATTATCCCTTCTCCCAAGACACCCAACCCTTCGTGGCGCAGCCCCTGCCTTGCCACACCTCCCTAAGATGAAGAAATACTCAGTGAGTGGGCCTGTCAGACAGAGCAAGAGGCCATACTGGAGTCGGCATCTTCCTGGAGCCAGTGGTCAGGGACCTGTCCCCCTGTCCTCCGGAGGACACCATGCCTGGGAACAAGCCACTGCATGAGCAGAGAAAGCAAATAGCCAGGATTCCGTGCAGGACCCTGAATTGCTAGTTTTCACTGAGTGGCCCAGGCTGATAATCCTCCTGCTTCAACTTCCTGAGTGCTGGGATTACACCATGTCCTTCATTCATTGCTCTTGGTCCTTGCCAGCCCATTAATATTGGGATCAAATGATACGCAATTGGATGGAGAACCTGATGATTCTGGGAACCCCTTTTTCAAAATGCTCCCAAATAAATTCTTGCCCACTAGAAAAAAGAGTGACCTAAGGACATCATCCTGTTCAAAGTAGTCATCAATGGTTTCAGAGATGTAAAACCTCAATGTGAATCTAGCCACTCACTCAGAGAAGCTTGAGGAATGACAGAATTCCTTTAAAGCTCCCCAGAGAACCAGCTGTGTCCTGAAGCAGGAGATTCCACTACAATTGTCTTCATACTCATAACTACAGTCATAGACTGGTCATAAAATTACACTTCCTACTTCCTCCATTCACTAAATCTGTGCTTTCCCAAAGGAAATTCCACAAGTTGGCCATACATTGAATACAAACTATTTTCCTTGTGCTTTTTTCTTATTTTAAATTTATATCAGTCATTAATTTGAAGAATGAGCGACCCCTGGCTTAATAGTTGGAAGACACAAAATTAAGCAAATTGAGCCCACAAATGAGGATGTCATTTTAGAGGTTTCATAATGATCCATGTATCATGTGAATATGCGGCTGCATTAGAATACGAACAGCTAGTTATTTTCCATTTCTACTTTTATACTAACAGGGTGATAAAGAAATTTCAGTTTAAAGAAGAAGGGAAGAAAGTAAACTAACAAGAGATGTTCAGAGCATCTGCACTGTGGCTGGCTATTATGCTAGTTGGGATTTTTTTTAAATTGTTACAGTTTAAGATAATAAGAAAAAGGAAGTTGATTCAATAAGCTTTAAAACCGAGGCTTTCCTGGCTAACTCTAACATTAACTTGAGGGGAGTTGAAAGAAAGAGAGAAAGAGAGGAGAGGTGGCGGAGGGAGTTGGTTCCTGCTTTCCACCTGGTTGAAGGAGGGTCTTTATTGCTGTTTCCTTCTACATTTGACTACTTTGGCCCTTCGGGTTAGCAGCGAATGAATGCATAAGAATTTACTCTTGACAGAATCTTATTCTTAAGAATAAGGCTGTCTTTAGAGCCATTAACAGAGTGTTCTTTCATATAATTACTATGTGGGGTGTGTGTGTGTGTGTGTGTGTGTGTGTGTGTGTGTGTGTGTGTGTGCATGCGCGCGCGCCATTTTTCAGCGTGTAGTCCATTTCATTAAAATGTGTAAGATCAGCTAGTATGGGTTGTTCGGTGCCTGGTGGGTGATTAATCAGCTTGGGAGCCTCGGTAGGATTAAGCCTTGGAATAAACAAGGATTATTTATTTATCTGTTTAGCTTCAGTAATTCCGAAGAGCCTTCCTGGCTGCATTAAAACAAGTTTGGTGTGTGAACAGACAAGTCTCCATGACATAAGGTTAGACGCCCCATGAATTCTTTCAAACACCAAGAGAGAAATGGTGGGTATCACAGGGTAAAGCCGGGCGGGAGTTGCCCCAGCTTAGTTCCTTTCCTGCTGCTGTAATGAGACACTCTGACAACAGCACCCGAGGAAGGAAGGGTTTCCTTTGCCTCCTGGTGGGGGGTGAGGGGACCACAGCCCAGGGGCTTGAGGCTGCTGGTCACGCTGCATCCACAGCCAAGAAGCACAGAGTGAGTCTGGAGAGATGGCTCAGCTGTTAGGAGCACGGACTGTTCTTCTAGAGGACCAGTTTGATCCCTGCCCCACTGTGGCAGCTCACAACTGGCTATAACTCCAGCCCCAGGGGTCCAACGCCCTCTTCTGGCTTCCGTGGGCACCTGCACACATGTGCATACACTCACACATATCACACAGATACACACATAAGTAAAAATAATGAATCTTTAAAAGAAGCACAACCAGCGAGGAATGCTAATGCTCAGCTCACTGTCTCACTTCTTAAAATCTTATTTGTGTGCATATGTGTGCATGTGTGTGTGTGTGCATTTGTGTGTATACCTTGTGTGAGATGAGGAGGAAGAGAGACAGCACCCTTGAGAGAGAGTGAAAAGAAGGAGAGAGAGAGAAAGAGGGGGAGGGAGGGAGTTGGTTCCTGCTTTCCACCTGGTTGAAGGAGGGTCTTTATTGCTGTTTCCTTCTACATTATATATTCCAGGCCATCTGGCCTCTGAGCTTCTGGGTAATCCTTTTGTCTCTGCCTCCCATCTTTTGGAGAAGCCCGAGGGTTACAGATACCCACCACTGCATCCAGCTTTTCACATGAGCTCCAAGAACTCAAGTTGTCAGGCTTCTCCCTGCTTAGTCATGCTCTGGCCCTGCTTCCCCCATTTTAAACAGCCCCCAGAATCCCCACCCAGGGAATGATCCCCCCACAGTTAAGATGGATCTTTCCACGTCTATTAACCTAGTCAAGACAATCCCTCACAGTGTGTCTGCAGGCTGGTCTCCTAGGTGACTCCAGAACTATCAAATAACCATCCATCCCAACCCCCACCCCCCCACCTCCTGATTTTTTTTTTTAGGGAAAGAAAACCATGCTTACTAATAAACAAAACAAATATTATAAAATATAATATGCTATCTATACCTAAATATGTTGGCACACACACACACTAGGGAAAAAAAATCATCAAAATGGGAAAGGAATTTGCACTGCACAGTACAACTTGAACATTTTTCAAAAGAGGAAATAAAAATAAAAACTAGAGAAGTTAAATGATGTGTTGATAACAGAGCTACCTAGAAGAGAGAAAAAGATGAACAGTGGCTCTGACCTTGACCTGCAGTCAGAGATTCTGCCCAGGTCATAACATGTTGAAAGAGAGGAGCCCTCTGGCATGTGAAGGAAGCCGGCCACTCTGAGATCTCTGAGGCGCTGCTTCAGCAAGCGCCAGGCACCTGCTATTTCTTCCAAACTGTGCAACACTAGAAAGACAGCCTGGGCACCACCAGTGCAGAAGGCAACTTTCACATACACAAGGAAGGAGCTGCAGTGCGTTTCTTCCTCCAGGAGCTTCCTGCTGGAGGATGAGCATAGTAACGCAAGTCTTTCGGTGAGACCAGCAAGGTGCTTCAGCCAGTAAGGACGCTTCCCACCAAGCTGATGGCCTGAGTGTGACCCCCAGGACCTACAGGGTGGAAGAAGAGCGCCAGCTCCAGACAATTGTCCTCTAGCCTCCACCCATGGGCCCACATGCGCAGGAGCACACATGCACATAAAATAAATAAATGTAATAATTTTTTAAAGGAGAACTGAAACATACTTTCAGTAGCACAGCCTTGGATGTGTACGACACTGCTCATAACCGCGCTGATCTATATACACCGAGATATCCTTTTCTTAAACACATCATTTCAGTTTTCTTTGTATTGTGGCATGTGATTGTAATTTTTGGCCACATATTATGGGTCTGGCCAGCAACAAAGAATGTCACTGGTGCCTCAGCTACTACTAATCCCCTATTGCTTGGAAATATGTTTATGCTTTGTGGGTGATTCTGTCACATGCAATATGTTGTAATGAGTATATTTATGAGTCTAGCCATTGCAAGTGGGAACTGATGTAGTCTTGTACCTCATGTGCTGCTGAATTATTACACAAATCTGAACAGCCAAGATGTCTGTGATCAGAGGAGGAAAAAGAATTTTAAAACATAAAACATGTTCTTGGCATTAGCCTGGAATAGTGGACATTCATAACCCACAAATGCCCAAGCTATAAATTTGCAAGGTTGCATTAATATGGCAGTAAAAGTCATTCTTCTGAAAGCTGTACTTGTAAAATATTTATAAATTCATGTGGTTGTTCCTGGCAAATAACTACATCTGTCAACTCTGTCTTTCTACTCCCCAAACAGTGGGCTTGGCGTCTCATGTAGTTCACGACGTGTTCAGAAAAGGTATTTTTGGAAAAATCGGATGGAAGATGCTGTGTTCTGGGAGTGCTATCCTTGCTCCTCCTGTTGCTTGGTGTTAGTATTTAGTCTCGAGAGACCCCTCCTCATCAAGGCTTCTTCTCTGCATACATTTTCATTTTATTGGACTTATCTAGTTCCCAAATTAGCGAAGCAAGTCCTGTGGGGTTGTCTTTAAAATCCCACATTAATATGTGCACCGAAGTGGAGCTCTTCAACCCCGAGGTCAATGTGTATCAATGTCATGAGGTCCAGGAATTGTCTACGGCTGTCTTCTCCCTACAGTATTCAGAGAGTACACTGTATCGGGTACTCGCAGACAGATTTGCCAAAATTGTTCCTTCTTAAGCGAAAAATAAGATGGGAAAAGCCACCAGATTCTATTTTCACACGGAAATGTGCCCTCTGCTGTCATTGCTATCCGTCCCTTAGTTCTAGGGCGGTGCTTCTCAACCTTCCCAATGCTGCAACCCTTTAATACAGTTCCTCATGGTGTGGTGACCCCCAACCATAACATTATTACATTGCGGCTGTTAGGAATCATAATGCAAATATCTGATATGCAGGATATCTGATATGTGACCCCTGTGAAAAGGTTATTTGACTCCCAGTGGGGTTACGACGCACAGGTTGAGAACCACTGTTCTGGGGGCGGGGGCACTCTATATAATCACTTTAAAATGGTATTAAATTTGTTTATGTAGGGTGCATGATGTGTGAATTAGAGTTCAGAGGACAACTTATAGGAGCAGACAATCTCCCTCCACCATACAGGTCCCGAGAACCAAGCTCTAGGTGTCAGTCTTGGACACGAGTGCCTTTCCCTGCTGAGCCTTCTCATCAGTTCCAAAGTCAGTTCTAGTAATAGACTGACTACTTAACGACACAATGTGTCACTGCATTTATCTCTGTGATATTTTTCTCCCGGGCATAGATCAAGCCCAGGGCTTTGCACACGCATGCTAGGCACCTATGTTACATCGAAGCTGTCCCTAGACTAAACAGAGAAATTTTGTTATTTTGGTTTGGTCTGCATTGGGTTTTTGTTGTCTTTTTTTTTTTTTTTTTTTTTTTTTGCTATTTGATGTTGTTGTAGTTAGGTTTCTGATGTGATCAAACACCGGCCAAAAGCAGTTTGTGGAGGGAACGATCTGTTTCATTCTACAGTTCCAGAAGGAAGAGTGTATTCCGGCTCACTCCTTCCCCAGAAAATGCAAGTGAGTACATGGGCACACTGAGTTTTGCATCCAAACTCAGAAATTCATATGTCACCAACCATTCCACAGACCACCACAGAAGGATGGGGTAGGAATACGGATCAGGAAACTGGGGGTAGGGGGTTGACAGAATTGCAAAGCAGGAAACCTAGTTATTTTCTTTGTAGCCAAACCAGGAGTGAGAATTCCACAAATGGTTAAATCCCAGCATTTAACAGACAGCCACAATGGGCTGTCGGGAGACACCTTTCAAAAGGCTGTTGGATGGATACGTTTCTGATCAATTATTTAATATCCAGTGAACAACGTCTTTAACAGTAGTTTTGCAAAGGTCATAGCTATCTTTCATATGACTATTTTCACACTGTTCCCTTAATAAATATTGGAGATATTCTTATTAAGTAGTGATTTTTATGAGTAGTTATACCAACTGAGCCTAGACAGACTGGTTTTTGTGCATGACCTGACATAATGGGAAATGGTCTCCCTTCAGAGAGACCATCACCATTCCTAAGGCACAATGTGCCTGCAGAGGCCCGCCTTGTGCAGCAACATCAGACAAACCTCCACTGTGTAGACTAGCCACCTCACACACCAGATGGACCTCACAGGGCAAGAAGATGACTAGCAAGTCCCCAAGAGATGCATGAGCCTAAGCGGCAAAAAGGGAAAAAAAAAAAAAAGGACCTACAAATAGGTCAGCATGAAACTTAGCCTTCTTGATTTCTGCGTACTGTAGACAATCCTGTTCTATGGTTGAACTTTCTCCATTCCCAGAGCCTGAAATCAAGCATTTACATGGGATAGGGGCACTGATGCTATAGCAAGAGTCCATCCCTGAAGAACAGGGAATTGGCCTTTGAAACCTAAGGCTGAGAAACAAAGAGTGTGATTGCAGTATCAAAAGTGTCATCAGAAGCTGAGTGAGGTGGATCACACCTGCGACCCCAGCACTTGGGAGGTGAAGGAAGGAGGATCAGGAGTTTGAGATCTTCCTTAGCTACATAGAAAGCTCAAGACCAGCCAGAGCTGCATGAGACTCTACACAAAAACCAGAGACAAAACACAAAAGCAAGCACCCAAACAAAAAAACAGTATGATCAGAAATAAACAGGCTGCCTAATTGTGTTGTTCTATTAAAGGTTATTCTGGTGGCCAGTAATCCAAGCCATGCATGTACACATCATTTTTTAAAAGAAACTGCTGTGTAAGCTTTCCTATGGTACAAGGGAATGCTGCTTCCAAAGACAGCAGACCATCATTTCTCTTTGAGATGTTGACAACAGAAAGACCTGGAACCATCTGTCTAAATAATGTCACAATAGCCACTGTTTTCCTCATAAATGGAGGTGGGCTTCGGAGTTTACTTTACAGAATCCAGTAATTTTCTTTTTCTTAGCATAATAGATTTTTTAAAAAAGTCTCCAACATTAGGAATTGGGAACTCTGGACTGAATACCCATACCCTTGCCTGGGCCATGGTGCTTAGAAAATCCTAAGACTGGCAGCATTGCTCCAGAATTTTCTTTGGGGCAACATCTGGGGTGAATTAGGTTTCTGTTCAGTCACAGAGCCAGCGACAGATGTGGAGGTGTAAGAGTGCTTTCCAGGAACTGTAGATTACATGGTCATGATATGGACCACTTTTATTAGAAGTTCAAGTACCACATTTCCAGGAGTATGAAGAATGACAGCGAGGAGAAAAGCCTTCAGAGCTTAAATTACAGCCACATCTAATGAACACAGAGGTGTTTCTCACTTACAAGGGTATTGCTTTTCAACTCCTGTAGTTTAAATGAACCTGGCGATCATAACAGTAAATATGGGTTGCAAAGGTATCCCAAGAGGTATCATTAGTCACATATTACATCCTTTTCTAATTTGTACACTTTCCATGTTTCAGGGGTTCCCAGGACTGCTGAAGCCTCCAGAATTTCATGTTTCCCTCAGCAGTCTACAATAACCCTTAGTCTGAATGACATGTATTATTTCCTCAGCAAACATATGATGTGGGAACTTAGTAAAAGATTTATTATAAGAAACAGCCCAATGTTTTATTTCCTCCCTTAATTGAATACATTATTGCTTTGTGTTTGGAAATGCTGTGGTGATGCATTGCACCTCAGAACAACCATGCACATGCCATCTGCAGCAGGGAGGTTTATTAGACTGCAAATCAGGATACAGATGTTGGAGGGAAAGCTACATATGCTAAGTCATAACACATTACGGCACACTTTAAATCTGTACAGGGGGGTGGTCCAGCAGGTTTTTATTTTGTTTAAAAAAATGAGATGTTGGCACTTACGAACATCTAAGAACGAGAAGCCCTCTCTTCCACCACACATGACGGGGAGGCGACAAGTTGTCGAGGTGGTGTGTGCAATCCTGCAGAGGGGAATGGCTAAGTAACTTCAAAAGAAAAACCACACATTCTTATTCCTTGATACTAGTAAGGAAAAAATCCATACTTAATGTCAGCATCATAAGCACATGCGCAGACAAACCTTCAGGGAGCGTAAGTGATCACATCTTCATCGATCTATTTCACAACTTCAGATTTTCATCCATTTATTTGAAGGGCATTGATTGAACGCCTGAAACTTGCCATGTCACTCTGCTCTGGGGTTTTATTAGGGTGGGACTCCCAGGACTTCGATGCACAACCTGGTGAATTTTTATTTCTTTCTCCGACTGTTTCAAGTTCGGGCCTAAGTGGACACATCGTTTCCAGAAAGTTTATGAAAATCTAAGCGTGTCTGTGTTGGTGGAATGCCTTAGCAGACAAAACTCAGCTAGTGTAGCCGAGAGGATGGTTTTCCTGAAAGAGGGTAAGACTGTGTCCATCAGAGTCTCAAACACAGAACCCAATTGTACCTGTCAATAAATAAAATACAGGATGCCGCTTCCAAAAAGATTAATGTCCTGTAGAGTTATTGGTCTTCCAGTCTTCCACACAACTTGAAGTAGTACCCTGAGCTGGGCTGGAGAGATTGCTCGGTGGTTCAGAGCACTGGCTGCTTTTCTAGAGGACCAGGGATTTATTCCCAACACCCACATAGCAACTCTAGTCCCAGGGGATTTGATGCCTTTTTCTGGCCTCTGCAGGAACCAAGAATGAAAGATATGTGCAGGCAAAACACCCATACACATAAAATAGTTATAAGTTATCATCTAGTAAGTATCTCAAGTCGTCACTGACAGCACTTTATTCGGACCCGCTTGCATGGCATCCGCACGCTTTATTCATCTCATTCTCACTTTATAGAGAAAGACTGGCCATTCTTGGCACCGACAACTGGAAAGCTTAATCCAAAAGTAGATTAGATAAACCCTTCAAATGAGACATAGATCTTCAAAAGAAAGTGACCTTCTCCTCCCCTGGAAATAATCACAAACAGTGTGCCTCTGACTGAGTAGCATAGGCAAAGACAAGGATGCAGAAGACCACTGTGAAAATATTCATCATCCCCAGGAAAGGGAGCGTCTTCCTCACTAAAAAGCAGACTCCAGTGGTGGTTGCCATTAACCAGGTTTGCATTTGCAAAACAAGTTTTCGTGATACTGTCACAGTGTTGTCTCTACCATCTGAACGACTTAAGTATTCATTCATTCCTCAAGTCATTTATGGATGTCTCCTTGGTGCCAGACTCCACACTTCTCGCTGGAGACACAAAAGTGAGTACCACGAATTCTCAGCAGCTTACTTCCAAATGAGAATGAGATGTAAGCCGTTAGAGCATCCTCACATGTCCTATTGCAGGCATGATGAGGTACTAAGTCAGTATAAGCTTATTGTCATCATAGCCTCATTTTACAGAAAAGGGAAAATTGATTCTTTTTTAAAAGTACAGGCATTAACACTATAGGGCAGTTTTAGCAATGAGATACTGTGTCAAATTACTTACCATAATACTGGTCCATCATGAGAGCTCTATAAATGGTACAAATGAGGAAGTAGTAGGGTGAAAGCATAGTGCACGGGCTCTGTGTGGAATCGTTTGGCTTGTAACCTAGCTACTTCTCAGTTTGTGCGTCCTTGGGGAAGTCACATACAAATGTATATCTCAGTTTCTCCAGGGCTAGGATAGAGATGACAGTCATAACCACTTTCTAGTGTTTTGATAAGTAGTTTCTTATACGTGCTCAAAAGATGTTTTACATAGGACAGAAGCGGGGAGGAGGTCTGCAAAGCTCCTCACCTCAACATCTAGATGACCAGTCATCACAGTAGATAGAGACCTGAAGAGCAGGATGCAGCTGGGTCTGCACAGACTAGAGTCACACTGTAATCAGAGCACTGGAGAAGCCAAAGCAGGGGAGCAGCCAAAGCTGCAAATTCCAGGTCACCCTGAATCGCTCTCTCAGAAAAAGAAAGCGTTGGATGCTGGCAGCCAGTGTGAAGTTGCGTGCCTGTAATTCCAGCACTCCAGAGCCTGAGGCAGGACAAGCTGGGCTTCACAGTGAGGCTCTGTCTCTGATAATAATGACAGTCAGAATGGTAGTCGTGAGGTGTTGTGGAATTTTACCCTGAGACAAGTCAAGGTGGAAAGTAGTCCAGCGTGTTTGGCATCTTGAGCACCATGGAGCAGACCATGGGAACTGACTGGTAGGGATGGGTAATGGGATTTGGACAGTGGCCTTATTGGATAAGTCAGCCAAGCTAGCCTCTAGAAGAGAGAATGGATGCTCTACCCACACATCTTGTACTTTTTCCAGCAGTAGGTAAGGGATGACCTTTCCAATGTCTAAACTACATTTTGCTAAGGGAGGGCTGGTCACTTTTGTTAAACAACTTCTAAAACGTTATGACTAAGTCCTAATTACAAGTATTTAAAAATGGTCCAGTAGTTACCACCTGTAAGTCTGGGGGAGAAACACATTCTTTTCTTTCATTTGGATTCTCACAAAGAAACTATTAGACATGAAACAGGTTGCATGTTGCATGGCTCTGAAAGGGTTTTTGTGTTTGCCACTTTTCATTCACATTTTTGATGTGATCCTTCTTCTGTATGTGAGGGATGGGAGACTTATGTGATCCGTCTTCCATATGTGGGGGACGGGAGATGTACAACCATCACCCCAACCCAATAACAGTGTTTTCAGAGACTGAGGAGGTCTTAACCCACCATCAGAAGGCCTCTGGTTCAGTGGGTCTTTGTTCTTGTACCAATGTAGTCTGAAGCATCGCTTCAGATGTCACCACCCCAGCCACCAATCACTAAGTGGCTGATTACAGCATGAGTGTAGTTCACTCTTCAAGGACCAGTTTCCTGCAAATGAATATATGTGCCTCCTCTCATCTACGGTACCTTTTGGATAAGATTGGTTGTGTTGTAGGCTAATTTATTACAGGGGATCATTGGAAGGAAAGGTTCCTAAATTAAAGCTTATTTCCGATTACAAATTTCTGCTGTAGGTCCTTGTGACTAAGTAACTCAGAACTAGTGTGGCATGCGCAGGCCAGTGCAGAGTCTTGGCAGTGAAACTCGGTTATTTCAAGAGCCAAGCGCCAGTGAGCACCCTTTGACAGGGTGCTTATTGTTTGTTCTGTTAGCTATTGAATCCAGCCTTTGCATACTTGATGTATAAGTGTACAAATGGAAATTTTTATTCTAAGTTTGTTCTATGTTTTGCATATGGAACAAAAGTCCTTTAAATATAGGTGGGAAATTCACATGTACTTCCTCTCCAAAGGAAATGAATCTTGGAACAAGGGGCTAATTTACGATTGCACAGAAAGGAGTAGATCCACACCCTCAGATCCTCAAGTGTGTCGCCTAGGCCCCGCTCCCAGCCTACCCCACCCCAATGGCCCCAGGTAGCAAGAACCTGCCACAGTGTTTGACCTTGACGGGAGAAGAATGGTATTTCAACAAGATTTAAAAAGCCTAGAATTTCCCCCAACAAACAGGTTATTCTTCCACTCCCAAGTCAATTACCCTGTGAAAAGAAAGCCATGCTTCAGCCAGTGGGACCTCCTGTGCTTTCAGAATCTGTTCCAAAGCGAAAGGGAAAAGGAATTCTTCCACATTCTCTGTGCAGTTGTCTATAGAAGCGTTCATTGGTGAAGTTCAGACGTGTCGTAAATAGCCTTTAGATGGTTCACTGCTTGGCACTGGAAGGACAGTGCCTTGGAGTCTTCCTGCAGTTCGGTCTTGAGTAAACAAGGGTCCTTTTTAGTTTTTAGTGTGTTAACTTGGCTCATTCCATACCATGAATTACTTTTGTATGAAGGCTGCCATAAAAAAAAAAATTACTACCGAACGCTCTGCTGGCAGCGAGAGTCGGTACAAGCTAATGCAAGCAAGTTATGCAAGTCAAAATCAACAGCAGAGAATTGGGTGTGAAGGAAATATTAATCAGGTGTGTCCATCTGACCGCTCCGACTTCAAAACTTCTGCAGAGGAAAGCCAGCTTTTGTCAAGGTCACTAACTGCTCAGAAGAAAAGCTTTTCGGTTTCTACAAAAATATACAGAAAGCACAACGTGGGTAAAAATGGATGTTCAAACAAGCACGCTTCATTTCTACCACCTGTAAGAGGCAGAACTTTCAACGTGAGGGGAGGTTCCCAGGTGTTTACTCCTCTGCAGAGAAGAGACGCTGCTCCGATGATGAGTTCAAAGGCCTCAGACAAAGGAGAAGTCGGCTGTGAATGATCTCCCCGTGTCATCGTTTTCTTGAGAGCTTTGCCCTCGGAGCTCCTATTGGAGAGAGACTCAAGAACCTGCTTGCACCCCACAAAATTCTCCCCTGTGAAACCTCTCCGGTTAGCATTAAACTGGAGGGTGGTGTCTGCAGAGAGCCCGTTAAACATCTGCACACTCCCGAGAGGATTAACGCCCCTGGCTGGGTGTTTGGATGGGTGCCCTCGTCTCTCATTTACTCCTTCGATTTGGAGAGGTTAGGTCTCTAAGCCCATCTCTTCAGAGCACAGACTTTGAATTTAGGACTCCCCACTTACTAGTTGTGTGACTAAAGTCGGCTTCCGACTTCTAGATTGTTTTTTCCAGAACACAGAAAGAATGCAAATGATGGGGTGAGGTTGGGTGCTGGGGAGACGGCTAAGTCAACAAACTGCTTGCTGTACAAACATGAGAACCTGACTTTGATCCCCAGAATCCATCTGAAAAGCTGGGCATGTTCGTGAGAGCTTGAAATCCTAGCACCAGGGGTCAGACAGGGAGGCCTATCTGCCTGGTGAGCCCCAAGTCCCAACGACAGATCCTGCCTCAGAGAACAAGAGAGATGGATCCTAAGTAACAATGCCTGAGGTTGACCTCTGGCCTCCACATGAACATACATGAACACACACACACACACACACACACACACACACACACACACGTAATCCCTCCAAATCTCCAAATTTATGCTTGTCCCAAATTTCTCTCTATTAGGCCCCTCTTTGAACTCCAGTTCCACAGCATCTCCTCATCTAGAGGAGACTTTGCTGTTTGAAATAATAAAGGTTCTTTCCAGGTTCACTAGAGAGATGTGCAGAGATGCATTTCTGGGAAATCATCCTGAGTGATACCAGGGGGAGAAGTTGGTATAGGAGATTTAACAGAAAACCCACTCCTCTGCCAGAAGACTCAAAATGCTCTCACTCAGCAGCCTTGTGACCCTCATAAAAATCACTGCTGGGACTCTGAGGGAGGGAATGCTCATCTTAGAGAAGTGACCCTCTTCTCCCCCACAGGACTTGCTCTGTACCAGGCACCAATTACCCCACTTAGCCCCATTAAGAACCGTCTTGCTGCCTATAGCAAAGTAAGGCTGGAATACCTGCATAAATCCCTCTGGTCCTTCATCCTTGTCCTCTGCCTCACATCCCCAGTGCCCAGTCAGATCTCTGGTGTAGCTATCTGGAATCCCTTCTTGGAAGATGGACTCTATTCATGCCCTCGGCCTGTTTCACTGCCTGGGTTTTGCCAATCTCTAATGCCCATAGACTAAACTTCTGTTCTAAGCTGGGATGATCCCACACTAGAACATAAACAATAGGAAGCTGCATACCTTCCTGCTTTGATCGAGCTAGATGTACCAAATGAAAGATTTACTTGAATATAGATAAATAGAATATTATTTGACATTATAAGAGTGAAGTACAGACACTAACTACAGCATAGGAAAACATTATGCCAAGCCAAAAAAAACTCTCTCTCTCTCTCTCTCTCTCTCTCTCTCTCTCTCTCTCACACACACACACACACACACACACACACACACACACACACACACCACAGCTTGTGTTGTGTGATCTCAGTTATGTAAGATGCTGACAGCAGGCACATCCACAGAGTCAGAATGTAAATTACTAGTTGCCAGGGCTTGGGGATGGGGGCAGGGTAAGAAAAATGAGGAATTATTGGTAATGGGTTCAGGTTTATTTTGGTGGTATAAAAAAAAAAATGTTCCAAAACTCTAAAATGAAAATAATTGTATAATCCTGTGGATAGACTAAAACTCTAATTGTGTACCTGAACAACATGGATTTTATGGTGTGTAAATTATATCTGAACAAGATTATTATTCTGTTTTTAAAACAATGTTTGGAGGCTGTAATACCAGATGAAGCATCTTCTGTTGCTCACTCAATGTCTCCCTCCTCCTCTCAATCACTCTGCCCCTGCTGCTCCCAGACACTCACCTCCTCCATCAGCCCAGAGACCACACAGGTATGGCGGCTGCAGAAAAACACTCTCCAAAGCTCCATCTGCTGTGGCCCAATAGTGTCAGGGACAAACATCGCTTTCCCCACAAACCATAGTAATGCAAACAAGAAATACAAAAGCTTTTCTTTCCTCTACAAACGAACACAAAAAATAAAAATAATTTAATGTGTCTCTACACTCCTAGTCTTAAAAATAAGGGTCAGGGCAATTATGAATGCTTGCCTTCTCACGGTTTCTATTTTCTCCTCCCAGGGCTGAGTGATGAAGGTTTGTGCTGGCACAATGTAGAAGGTGTCCGGGAAGGTACCTGGGAGAATGGAACTTTCCGAGTTCGAAGAACAGCAGACAGCTCGGCCTGCAGAACATAAAACTATGCTGTCAAAACAGAAGTCCAGCAATATTCAGTGTCAAGTTTTGCTTGCCTAGGATTTAGACACGCGTCCACGTGGTCGAGCCTTACTTGGTGCCACGTGTTTGTTTGCTGAGCACATTTCATTTTCTTTTGCTTCCGTCACAATCCTCGCTGCCTTTCCTGGAAGCTTCCAGTCCCAAAGGCTGAAAAAGACCGATGCTCTGCTGGGCAATTAATTTGG
>CABHPQ010164022.1:0-14073 GCA_902168405.1 Peromyscus aztecus
ACAATGAATGATCTTTATGGTTTTTACTTAACCAATGGATAATCAAAATGAATATTTTAAAACTCAGTAGTCTTTATATACTTGTGATCTCAAAAAAGTTACACAACTAAGAAAATCTGTTTCCTCACCTGTAAAATTGGAAAACTATTGTGACTATACTCACAATGTTGTTGGAAAGTTTAAATGTAGTGTATTAAACATTTTCTATGAGTTTAGCCCACAAGATGCTCCCCAAATTCTAGTTACCATTGTTCCATTACTACTGCTATTTTTAATTTTACCAACTCTGCTACTAATCTTTGCCTCACTGGAGAATTAATCACATGAATAGTGGTAAGTGCTCATTGTAAGGTGATATATAAGCCGTGTTTTATTGCCACAGTCACAGAGAACTTAAATTATTCCTTTAGAAAACCTATAGAAGTTACAATTGCTTTATCTTATGGTTTCATATTGAGGAACTATAGGAACTAATTTGTATGCTTGTTTAATATATGATATTTATAATCCATGCTAGCCATTTGGTACTCTAGATTTTAAGCACAAATAGTAATGAAAGAGATAATAGAATGGGCTGGAGAGACGGCTCGGAGGGGAGGGAACTTTGGGGACTTTGGTCTACTCCTGAAATCCTCAGAGTTGAAGGAGATAAATGAATCCAGTAAATTTTCCTTTGACCTGTATGTGTGTGACATGAGTACACACCATTTACGTGCACACTCCAATACACACACACACACACACACACACACACACACACACACACACACAATAAATGATTTTTTTGTTTTTATTTACAATTTTTCCTCATCTTATGTGCCATCCCCCGTTCTCCCTCCTCCCTTCTCACTCCCTCCCACTTCCCCCCCCCCCCCCCATCACAACCTCCATCCACTCCTAAGAGGGGTTAAGGCCTTCCTTGGGTAGTCAACAAAGTTTGGGGCAGGGCCTAGCCCCTCACCCTTGCACCAAGGCTGAGCAAGGTATCCCTCCATAGGCAATGGGCCCCAAAAAGCCAGTTCATGTACCAGGTATAAGTCCTGATCCCACTGCTAAATCGGTGTTTGAAAACACAGGATAAGAATGTATTGAAAAAGAAGAGTCATACAGAGAGCACTGCACCTTCAACAGGTTAGGCTAGCTGAGCCCATGGAAATGGCATGGTGTTGTTGAAAACACAAATGGAATTTTTTTTAAAAAATGACAGAGAGTTTTTGATGTGCTTAATTCCATCTTAAAATCTGGAAACAATTTTACTACATTAAAACATTACTGTGCAATTAGAAAAAGTCCTAAAATCACAGTCTGTGAATGCAAGTCCACAAAACATAAACAGCAGTGACTTTTGTGAGTACCTCCAGTAACAATTTTTGCTTCACATTTTATTATGTCTTAATGTGCAAGATGCTCGACAATAATATTTTTAAAAAAACTATGTAATAAAATAATGTAAACTTAAGTCAATATGATCAAAATTTTCCACCCCTACAAAATGGGAATAGTAACTTATTTTTATTATAGCAGAAAAAATACTGTTCTGCTTGTCAGCCTTAAATGTTGCTTGTAATTGTAACATCTGAACCACGGGACACAAATAAGAAAGCAAGGGAAAGCCTTGCATGAATCAGGTGCACTCAGATGCTTTAATTGCAGCACTTTCAAAGAGACATAGAGGTGATATTTTCTCATGGGTGTAATAAGAATCAACTGTGAAATGTGGTTGCCAAGAAAGCTAATTAGACTTAGACTAAATTAACAATAAAATTATCTCTAAAGCCAAAGAGATAACATTTCTCCTTGATCTGAAATGGCAAGGCAACACTGAGATTGCTGAATTTAGCTCAGAATTGGAAACTGCAGGTTCCCACTTTCAAGATTTTGCTACCAGTTCCATGAGCAACCACCACACTAACACAATCACTTATTCCTGTTCTCTGGTCATCCATATGCACAACAGAAAAAAAAAAACCAAAAAAAACCAAAACACCACTTTCAGATATATGGTCATCAAATATTCCCTTTTTTTTTTTTCCATGTTGCCTTCTCATAGCATTGATTATCTTTGCATAAGTTTCTTAGTTTAGTGGAATCCTACTTGCCTGCTTCCCTTTTGGTACCTCAACATTTTAGAAGTCTTATCCAACAATTTATTACTGGCAAGAAGAATATTCTGGAGACCTGGAACCCCCCCCACACACACACACATACACATTGTGCCTTTTTCAATACATTGAATCTACTTAATGCTGATATTTGTGCATGGTGACAGAGAACAGTTCTTTTAATCCTTCTACATGCAAGTGTCTACTTATCTCAATACCATTTATTGAAGAGAATATTCATTCTTCGCATATACAATGCTCTTGGCACCATTGTCAAATCACATTTGCTCAACTTATTTCTCGAACATCATTTTCTTCCTTACTCTTGAAGATGTCAATTTTTATCCCAATATTGCATTCTTTCATTTGCTGGAGATTGGTAGAATAGTTTAGAGTCAGGTCGTAGAAGGGTTCCAGCTTCATTCTTCTGTGTGTAATATTGCTGAATATTCATGTCCTTTCTTATTTTTTTTCTTTTTCTGTTTTTTGAGACAAGAGATTCTCCGTGTAGCCCTGGCTGTCCTGAAACTAGTTCTGTAGACCAAGATGGCCTCGAACTCAGAGATCCGCCTGCCTCTACCTCCCATGTGCTGGGATTAAAGCTGTGTGCCACCACTGCCAGGCTTCAAGTCCTTTCTAATTCAATATAATGTTAGGATTATTTTACTCTATTTCTGTGCAAAATGTCACTGAAATGTTGACATGGAATACATTCAATCTGCAGACACTTTTGAATAGTACAAATATTTTAAAATGCAGCTTCTTCCGATCCAGGAGCCCAAGCTATCTTTGCATCCTGTTTTTATTGTTCTATAATTTTTATCAAGATTTTCTAACGCATAAGGGCTCTGAGATTTGAGTGTCATCTCTTTTTATATGTCACAAAATACCATTTTAAGTTTTGTTCCAATTATTTAAAAATACATGAGACATTCTTTTGCATTAAAACAAGCTGCTCCTGAAACTACTTTTTAATCTATTTTGTGTTTTATTCTGCATTTATGAACATAAGTTATTAGTAAAATTGCTTTAGAACTACCTTTGAAAATGTAGCATGTGCAGTTTTGTTAGAAGTATGTTCTGATTTTTAAGTTTTAAGAGAGGTAGTATGTTAATTACTTTATAGTTTGACCAAAATAACTCAGAGATGAAGCTGGATAAGTCAGCAATAGACTATCACTGAAAGTATTAAGCTTCCTGATTCTGGAGGTATGGAAATGTAGGGTATATTCTGAGCAGGTTTTTTTTTTTAATGGCACACTGGATAATAATTAAAAAAAAGAATAACAAATTGCTTTCACATTCTAGGTATATGTTTTGTCTTGTATTGTTATATTTCAACTTTGTTTTAGCTGAATTGTGAACACAGCTTCAATACTATATCTCTCTCTGATAACAGCTTTAGACTTTTCTCATGGAAATAGAATATCCAAGTAAATAACGTAATTTCATTGAGGACCTTAGTAGAAATCTCAAATTTGACTGACTATATTTATTCCTGCATTTGGTAGCTAATCATTACTGGGATTCCAAAGTAATTGATGCTATGAAAAATAGGCTGACATAATTCTTTTTTGTAGCTGTCAATGTACTAATAAAAACATATGCTATCTATATCAGCACATAGTCAGTTGATATCAATGATTAGGCTGTAAGTTTAATAAATAATTCTCAAAGTTTTTCTTCCTCTTGTAATGATCCTTTATTCTCTTCATTTGTCTTAGAACTATAGAATGTGTGCTGCAATTATGTTTCTTTCTTTAATTAATTGTCTCAATCATTATTGGATTCTTTATACAGATTAAATCTGAATTTCTGTGTTTAGTTAAAATTGTCCAAACATATTTCAAGGTTAAATGCCAAAGTATGTCAAACTATTAATTCTGTGTTGATATTGCTTGAATTACATAGGTAGTTGATGCTACATCAGGAGCTTAATTTAATTTCTGCTGTTTCATTGCCCAGCTTTCTCTATGTTCAATGCATTTGTGACATTTGCCTTCATTCCAGAAGAAGATGAGGAAAACTCATCAGAATGAGTGACTCACTGGCCCTCATTAAACTGATAACTTCCAGGAAGTCTTCTTTGATATCCATGCAATGAAACATTATAATCCTGAGAAATGAGTTGATCAGTGAGAAATTCATAACTGAATACACAAACCCTCATCAGTCAAAGCAAACTAACTATTTCAAGGACAAAGGGAGACAACTGGAAATTATCTTTGTCCTGACAGAGAAATAATACGTCTGGGCTACTGTGTGCCCTGTGCATGAAGAGCAAGCTCCTACAATATTTTCTGTGCTTTCTCAAATTCATATGGCCTGCACATTGATTACTTAGCTATGTAAGCTAGAAGACATTTTGTTTTTAGAATACAAAAATCAAATCCCATGTGCTTTTGGACAAGACCATAATTTTCTTTAAAATCTTTCCATAGGGTAAATTTTCAGTTGCAAAATAACCATAGTCCTTAAAGCATTTAAGAAAACATAGATGGGCAATAGGATATAGAAGCTTTTGTAAAGAAGTCCCAAGGGAATATATGCAGCCCACATCCATGACACACCAATACTAAGTGCAAATTTATCTTCTAAAGAGGGAGGAGGAGAGCATTTGATTTTATCTGTCTGGGGATAGAACTTCAGAAATGACCTTATAGTATTTCACAATTCCTTGTTAATAGCCTAGGTACATAATTGTCATAGCAAGTATATTTTTATTTTATCTCAATCAATATTCCTACTTGTAAATCAATCAAAAATATAAATGAACTTTTGTGTTTAATATATATTTTAAAGAAAAGCACATTTTTATTTTAAATGTTTGACTATAAAATTAACATTTACTCTAGAGACCATAAAAACATTGAACCCACCAAGAAGTAAAAAAAAAAACCTGTAATTCAGGTATCCATTTATTGAATTCTTATATCAAGCTGTCATTGAGAAATGCAATATTGAATGTCAGTGATGCCTTTTTGATTCATAGAATTTATCATTAACTTTAAGAGACAAGCTAATTTGAAAATAGCATGTTTCCTGCTTTGAACAAATGAATCAGAACATAATAGCTAATCTTTAGAGGAAACATTCACCAAGATTTGATGGACAGCAGGGAAAGATATACAGGAAGTATATTATCACAGCTTATACCTAAGCTAGGGCAACATCTAATCAGACAGTGAAAATGAAGGTCCAGGTAAAGCAGGGGCCAGAAGAGCTCAGGTAGACATTCTAGGAAGGGATGAGAATTTTCTGACAACTTTTGAAAGGATACTTGAAAAGCATAGCACCTTCACAATTAGAGAAGTAAATGCATACTGATCCATTGAAAAAAAGAGAAGACTAGTGAGCCTTGACCAGTGTAATGTAAAATGTGTCCTTATGTATAGTGTTTCACAAAGGATGGAAATTAAACAGGGTGTGTTAGCACAGGAATATAGTCCCAACATTGAGAATCTGTTCATAAAGGATCCACACATTCCAGACCAGCTTATGATTCATGCTAAGGCTGTCCATGAAAGTAACAGCAACAACTGAGACACAAAAAAATAAAATCTGAGCTTTTTCTTCAATTTGAGCATACCCCGAAAGGTGAGTGGTCCCCTACAAGAAGGCAGTAGTATTCTATTAGATCATCAACAAACCAGGTTTCGTCACTCTTATGATTCAGACTTTTTAGAGAGTGTGTTGTTTATATGGTCACTTGATCCAAGGTAAGTCACCTCCACTAAAAAGATGATGAACTGAACAACATAGGGTTATTTTGAGAATCTAACAAGAAATCATATACATTTTAAATCACTTAGTCATATGACCACTTTGGATAACATCTCAGCTGGGTGATCAGGTGTCATTACAAAAATGTACAAGAGAGATTATTCACTAAAAGGAAAATAAGACAATATTTGCCTCACTGTGATATACAGCATGAGTTTTTTTTTAAAGAATAATGAAATGCCATTGGATGTTTTAAAATAAGCAACAGTATTATAGAATATGATTGAAGAACACACCATTGGCTATATAGTAGAGGGTGAATTATTATCATCTAACAGGGAAAGAGATAATACTATCAGATATAAATCTGGTATAAAACTAAGGCATGAGGTCAAGACACCCTAGACTAACAAAGATATTATGAGATAAGTTGTTAATTTACAAGGGAAAATGATACACCCATATGGTGAGATTGCAGTACTAGAGGGGCAGTTTGATATTGAAGGTGATAAAAAAAAATGTTGAAGTGTTAAAATTGATGACTAGTGTAGCACCTGGCTAGATGGTTTCTTCTACCAATAGTGCCCCTAGTTTAGGGACTGCTTTAGAGAATATTACAAAACTATGGGCTTAAAACAACATTTTTTTATTTTATTATTTAATTTAATTTTACACATTAGCCACGGATTCCTCTGTCCTCCCTCCTCCCATCTCCCCCACCATCTCTCCAGCCCACCCCCCATTCCCATCTTATTCAGGATTTGGTTGTATGAATCATAAGGACAAGATTTGGCTGAGTTCTATCTTGCTGGTTGCTGTTATATTCACCCGTCTTAGACCACCTGTGCCTAACTTGATGAACTTGCCATGGAAAGGCCACCATGACCAAAGTCTCTTTTCATTCAGTATGCTACTTGGATCTTACTGACATAGAATATTATAAGAATACATGGAATATTCCAAGAGCAGAAAGAGGGAACCTATCCTATACACAAACAACTACAATCTCTGCTTGTGTCCCTCCTCCTTTGGTAATATTCAGCATCCTAAGCAATCTATTAAGTATATGGTTACACATAGTTATGCATAAAAGAGAGCCACGAAGATCCTGAAAGAGAATATTACATTGCTGTGGGAAACTATCTATACCTTACAACAAAGAAACTGCACTAATTGGAATTTTAGGGAGAGATGGGTTAGAATTTCTTTCTAGGGGCTAAAATTTTGAACATCACTTCACTTCCTCACACTTCATTGGATACATCCATAGAGATTAAACCAGACAAGATCCAATGTCCTTTTTTCCCTAAGATTTTTTATATGAATCTATTAGTATTTTATTTCTAGTGGTATAAACAAAAGATCATATTGAGTCACTGTAGGTTTGAACATATGTATGTATCTGTGTAGTAAGTATGGGTCTGTGTATTGTGTTTTTGTGTTGTCATGTTTGTGAATGTATGTTCTTGTATGTCATGGTACCTGTGTGGAGGTTAGAAGGCAACCTCAGGTATTGGTTCTAGCCTTCCACCTCATTTGAAATATTGCTTCTAGTTTGGTGCTCACTGTATGCCAGGAAAGCAGGTCTATTATCTTCAGAGGATGCTTGTCTAACCCCTTTTCGCCTTGCCATATAAGCATCTGGATTATATAAATGTGGTACCATGCCTAGCTTTACATGGGTTCTTGCAAATCAAGTCGGGGTCTTCAGGTTTGTGTTGTGAATGCTTTAAGGATGAGCAATCTCACCATTCGTGAAAAGTCTCACAATTTTGAAATCAGACTGTCATAAATGGATTCTTTCTGAACAAGAAAGTGATGGGAAATAACACAATGGAAGTGGATAGTATTTATTGTGTTGAATTTTTTCTGTTTTATTGATCTTTGATTCCACAAACCAGCACCAGTTGTCCTGTTGTACATAGGTCACATAGTTCTTACATTAATGTTTGTTTGAAGAAATTAGATATCATATATATAATCCTACCCTGGGATGTTTTCAATTAAAAAAAAAAAGACTAGATAAGTAGTACTGCTTAGAAATGTTCCTTACTGTTCAGCAGAATTTAGAAAGTATACAAGACATGTTTTTTTGGAAGAGGAATGATGGCTCAGGGTTAGGAGCATTTTTGGTTCCTTCAGAAGACACAAGTTTGATTCCTAGTACCCACATGGCATCTCACAATTCTCTGTAATACCAATCCCATGAAATCTAATATCTCTTTCTGGCCTCTGCAGCCAGTGCACTCACATGGTACACTTATATAACTGCAAAACACTCATGTACATAACATAAAAATAAATCTTAAACACAGAAAAAGTTTTTATAGGATGTAAATTTCAGCTTATTGAATAATTTTTACCACATTTCTAGCTAACTTCATTTGTCTAAATCAGCATTTACTTATTGTAGGATAATAATGCCAGTTGCCAACATATTACACCACACCATAACAATTCAGTTTACCTTGTTTAATAGGAAATTAGGGAAAATCATATTATATGATTTAAAGGGTAGAAGGAAGGAGGAATATTACCATGTTCAAACTACTATTTCATAGGAAAGAGAATAACATCCAAACTTATAGAAGTGCCTTATTGGGGCAGACTAGGAAGGCTGAATAAATTGTCACCTACATCTCATTTCAGTGGCAATTAAAAGAACAAGCCCAGCTTGGGCCACATTGCTTCCCATTGAGGTAGAGATTAGTTCTCTGTAACAAGCAAGATGTTACAGAGAGGTAGCATTGCAGCAAGGCCACTGAAAGTAACCAGGCGGTCATATCATGCACCAATTGTCCTTGCAACAACAAATGGGCCCCCCAAACTCCAAATTAGGATTACTTTTTTAACCACGTTTGTTCCTATACCAAATGAAAGGGACTTTTTTCTACTTCCAACAATTGATATGTAAAATAGCATTTAGAAAACAAACATCTGGTTTTGAACTCAAGCTCTAAATGTTTCTCAAAGGATGCTGGTTATTTATTTTCATGTGCTGAAGTATCTCTTAAGAGGTGTGTTAGGAGGAGGTTAGACAGAAATCAAAAGTGGTAGTTTCTATTTTTCTATTTTGATGAAAGACTTTATGCTCCCAATTTGACAATTGTTCAAGTGAAACTGTAGACTATCTCTGTGAATCTACTTGGAAAATGAATGGTTGGAGTTAAGACGGGCATTCTAGTCACAGATTTTAGTTTCTGTTCGTAAAATGAGAGTTGGAAGGGGATCAAATAAATTGGTTTTTTTAATATTTTCATTTTATAATTAATTTCACATATCAGCCACAGATTCCCCCATCTTCCCTCCTCCCACCCCTCAGCCCCCCGCCGCCCATTCCCACCTCCTCCTTTAAACATCCTTGCCACTCCTTTTGCTGTGTTTCTGAACACTGGAGATGGTGATATGAATGTCCAATTTACTGGATGATGAAGACATGGACTCTGGCCTTAGAAACATTGTGTATGGTTATGGCATTTTCCTAGCACTTGGGAACCTACGGCAGGGGCAGTTGCCCAAATAGGGCCTTCAAAAGAGTGAGAAACCCATGTCTTTCAGTTTTGCATTGAAAGAGTGATTGTGGAGCATGGTCATATTCAGGGAAGCTATTGACAGTTGAGGACTGCGAAGGGAGAGGAAGTCGTTGTCTTCAATAATGTAGCCACTGTTGAGTTGTTCAAACTCTAAGTGTTGTTTCACACTAAGCCCATGAGGGTTGCCCTGATTATACCCAGTGGGTCACAAAGCCAGAATAAAAACTACACAAACAAATAAACGAACAAAAGAAATGAAGGTCAGACCTTCATCTTAGACTTAGAAAGAGGAGAATAAGAGTGCATGGAGGGCCTGGCAGCAGTGCATACCTTTAATGCCAGCACTCAGGAGGCAAAGCCAGGCAGATCTCTGTGAGTTCGAGGCCAGCCTGGTCTACAGAGCAAGATCCAGGACAGGCACCAAAACTATACAGACAAACCCTGTCTCTGTCTCGAAAAAAACCAAAAGAAAAAAAAAAAAAAGAGTAGGTGGAGGGATGGGTGTGATAAAAATGTACTAAAATATTAAATTCAAAAGTTTTAAAATTATAAAAGCTTAAAATCCAAATTAAAAATTCAAAACTATCACATGATCTAAATAATATAAAACCTTTTTTTCTGAAATTACCTACAACAAATGTTTTTACCCCAGCACTCAGGAAGTTCTGCGGTACCCCCTTTTGCTTACATTAGCAAACAGAGGAAAGTGTGTAACAAAGCTGCTTACCAATGAAATCCTGAAATGTAATGCACATTTATTTTGGATGTGTATCCAAACCTTCTTTCTGTTCAGTGTTCTTTTCTCAATATTTGTCTAAAATTTCAAAAAAGTATTGAAACTCTACCAACTATTGTTTAAATGATTCCATTTCATTCTGCTTCGTCCACAAATTTTTTTTTTTCACATTTTCTGAAGCTCATTTCCTTCTTCTCTGAAGGCCACAAAGATTTAGCTATTTTTTTTCACACACAGCCTGCCAAGATAACAAAACAAACCCCGAAGAGAAATAAATGCACAAACACACACAACAAAAACTAAAATTTTTGTCTGTCGTCTGTATTGAATTGTCTTACTGTGAACAGGCACATAGCAGCCTCATATACTAAGGATACCACAAACACTTTTCATTTCACTGTTTTCCCACTTGCTACCAGATATGATTCAGACAGTATGTTCTGGAGGGCAAAGCACACCATGTGGAACATTCCTCAGTTAAAAGAAATACCCCGACTATCTTGCTTTAGATTTGATGTGTTACCAATTCTTGAGAGTTTCATTTCAATTTCATTACTGGGCAAGCAGAATGAATTGACAGAGAAAGCAATCAACACATGATTCACCCACTGGAAGCACTCATACAGAATGGTGGCTGCTTCTGTCAACACAATCAATTACCAAAGATACTCAGAAGGTGAGTGATAGCCTGGACAAGTCACATGGTTCCATGGACCACATCCTGCATACCCATTAGTGAATTTATAGTTGACACAGAGTGACAGACTGCTTTGTCAGTGTCCCATTCCAGGTGAATGCCCTGCCTGCATTGTGTTCTCAAAGAAGATACAACTTCTTGTGTTAAAATAAGAGCTTGGTGGTGGTGGTGGTGGTGGTGGTGGTGGTGGTAGTGGTGGTGGTGGTGGTGGTGATGGTGGTGGTGGTGGTGTGTGAAAGAAAGTTAGAAACAGAGAGATAGAGAGACCTAGAGAATTACAGAAAGGAAGAGATTTATTGATTTTATAATGATACCGGCCTACCAAAAACACATCAGAAAAACTTCTTTTCTCCAAACTAATTTAATCTAATCTTTCCCACCATATGGATTGTGTACTGTGCTAGAGAATGTGTGCTAAAAAGACAAACCTGACTCAGACTGCTAGGAGACTATTGATACACAGTTTGAAAATAGCATATACTCAGTTACTCTTGTAACAAATATTTATAGGCAGGTGCTCCTTTCTAAGTAATGGGCTAAAAATTAAACTAGATATATATGGTATTTATCCTCATGGAATGAATATATAGTTTGGTAAAATAGGAATCAAACTGAGAAAAATAAACTGCTATAATATGGAACAGAGAGAGGGTAGGATGTCAGAGTTCTCTTCCAGAATGTGGAAGCAGTTATAATTGTAGGGAGCAGTGACTGTTAAACCAAGTCTCAAGCTGTAAGTATTACTTAGTTAGAGAAACTGGACAGGAATGCTTCCTCCTCATATTTCAGTTAAGAAGATAATAGAAAACAGTAGATGGCTTTATGTGTTTCAGATACTTACAATGTCTATAGGTTTGTCAGTATTATGTAGTGAGTATTGAGAATACTATTGCAAATTTTTGTGCTGAAGATGTAAACAGAGACTGGTCTCAATTGGTATAGCAGTGAACTTTTGCCCAGTGAGTACTGACAGAATAATAAAGGTTAATCTATGGTATTACCTCATTGGATTAGGTACAATAAACTCTAGTAAAAGTTCTTGTGACAGATAAAGATTATGGATGATATAGAGATGATATAGACAAATACACATACACTCTGAATATATTATCATCTTAAGGTAACTCAAAAGAACATAAAGGTAGAGGTAAACAGCTAGTTAAAGCTCTTGATGAAATATTTATAGAAAACACGAATTTAATTTTAATCTGCATCTTCCAGAGAGCGTCACCCTCTGTTTTGGACACTGAGTGATATTGCAGCATAAGACACAGCTACACCCCTGCAATAGGGAAATCTCACTCATGCTCTGGATGGTCAATGTGGGCTTACTTGGTAGAAGTATTCTTCTTAACATATTCTCCTGATTCTGATACAGTCTAAAGGTCTTGATCAGGTTCATTTTCTCCATGTTACAGGGAGCAGAGGAGAAATCTCAAAAGTCCCAAAGGGGTGAAGAAAGATTCAGCAGTTGAAAAAAGGAATTTATTGATGATAAGGAAACACATACATGTAACAGGCACACACACACACACAAAAGACCTTCTGCAAAGCAGAAAGGGGATTCAAAAATCCCTATATCTTCTAGAAAACAGAGGTTTTCTTCCCCTAAATTAGGATTAGTCTGTTTGAAGAAAGCTTGATTGGCCCACACCTGTTGTGTGGCATGTCCTGAGCAAGTCTTAAACTTGTTTAGTTTGTCCATCATCAGGGAGCCTACTGGTTAGAGACAAAAGCTTTAAAAACTTTGTTTCATGCTGCCTGGCTTTTCTCTTCAGTCAAGGGGGTGAGGAAGAAGCTGGAAATGTTGGAAACTTGCTACCTTTATTAAATAACCATGGCCCCTGTCACTGTCTGCCTACCAAGGAGTGTGCATGACTCCTAGTTTCTCAAAAACATTAAATAATTTGAGTGAGGACAATAGCTCATTTCATCATTATGATGATGGGAAGGTGGCCTGAAAGAGCAAAAATTGAGACATAGCTTTGTTCTGCAAAAATAATCAAATTAGAAATCAGTGGTTTACACAGCCATAAAATGTTCATTTATACCAATATTGAAGAAAGCAGAATACAGAATCAATTTGAAATAAGAAAAAAAAACTGTCAATATGCTAGCCAGTGCATTTTCATTTTTAAATACATCATATAAGGTTTATTTATTTATCTAACAGTTATCTATTAAGAATTCTCATCAAAGCTTACAATATCAACAATAAAATTTTATTAAGCCCTGATATGTACCACACTGCTGTACAGTAGTAATCTAGGCACAGAACTCATGGGGCTTTCACTTGAGTGGCTAAAATTGATAATTCAATCAATAATATTTTGTCAGTTAATGGCACATACCAAAAAATATAACAAAATCATATCTCACAGGATAACTTACACTTGTCTGAAAAATCCTTATGCAGAGTATTTGTATATTTTCATGTAATTAAATTTTTAGCATAATGTTCATATTAGTAAAGTATCATTTCATCTCCCTTTCCCAATAGTGACATCTTTCTGAGAAGACGCTTCTACAGACATATTATCATCAATCCCTAATCTATAGTTTTATCATTGTTATCAGAAGAATTGTCTTCTAAAAATTCACATGCTATCTATTGTACTGGCTTATGTTATGCCAACTTGATACATGTTAGAGACATTAGAGCAGAGAGAATCTCAACTGAGGAAATTTCTACGTAAGATTTGACTGGAAACAGGCTTGTTTATTAATAAACAGGGCATTTTATTAATTAGTGATAGATGAGGGAGGGACTGCCCCACTGTGTTTGGTACCATCCCCAAGTTAGTGGTCCTGGGTTGTACAAGAAAGCAGGCTGAGCAAACCATGAGCAGCAAGCCAGTAAGTAGCATTCCCCCATGGCCTGTGATTAGCTCCTGCTTCTTCTAGGTCCCTACTGTGTTTGCATTCCTGTTCTGACTTCTTTCAAAATGGACTGTGATGTGAAAGTGTAAGACAAATGAATCCAAAAGAATTCTTTCCTTACTAACTTCCTTTTGGTCATGGTGTTTTGTCATAGCACCAGGTAGCCCTAACCAAGATGTCTATTTTTCCACATATAAGTATTCTCATAACAAGCATCATTTTAGTAAAATCTATGTACATATCTTATTTGTTACAGGAGTTTAGATTCCAAAGCAAAAATACGAAGTTATTAGTGTCTCTTAATATATAATGGAAACTATATTCAAGAAAATGATTTCCCTCTTGGAGCTATATGGAAGTGCTTACTTCCTAGACCTGATGTGTGTGTGTGTGTGTGTGTGT
>CABHPQ010164023.1:0-20518 GCA_902168405.1 Peromyscus aztecus
TTAGTTTCTGAAAATAGGGAGAATATCAAAGTCTATATCTCTCACAAAGTTAAATGCAGTTGTGGTGTTCTGAGCAGACAGGGACTGGCTGAATCTTCCCACCAGATGCCTTTTATTAAGTGGAGATGGAAACTTGAGTTGGTTTATATATAAGTCTCCAGCTGAATGTTCTGTTCTCTACACATTTGCAGATATCCTGTACTTGACCTCCTCTTTGAATGAGTCCCTCCAAAAAGACTCCTTGCACTGGAACTCTGCCCTTAGAGTCACCCAGCACAGCACTTTCACTCTGACTATCCAAACAACTTATAGGAACCAAGATTACAAAAGTTTGTAAATAGTTCCTGTATTATTTAAGTAGATAAATGAAACAGCAGACTGGCTGGCATTAATTATTGGATCTGCTCAAGTCCAGGGTTCCATTCCACAGTTGTTGAGCAGAATGATATCACTCTAAGAATATTTTCTAAATATACTTAATCAACTGTTCAGTTAGTGGAGACTTCTCCAGAGATGACGCATGATCATGTTGTCATTTCTCTAACAAAATACACCATGTAAATTTAGGATCTCTAGGAAGCCCCATTCTTTTATCTTAAAAGAGATTTGTGTGGGGAATGGCATTGTGATAAATACAATATCAATTTTCTAGTTCCCTAAAATGGATACTTTGATGAGTTTTCTTTTCTAACAATGTAGCAAATGAGTATCATGTATAGATACTTAGACAGTTTGTTGGTTTTATGGATGCACATCATATGTAAATGTACCTTTCAAATATATGTGGTATTTATGATTCCCCTTTTAATTTACTAAGGCTAGGCATTGACAAGGCGATACACTGAAATGAACTGGTGTAGTCAGAGACATGTTCTGTTTACCTCTTGGTGTCCAGTGACAAATGTTAATTCTTGTAAAACAAAACATCTGCGTTTGTGGCTTTCGTCAAAGTGATCGAACTCACAGGGCAAACAAAGCATGGTAAAATGTGAGAAAGACAAAAGACTTGCTATTCACTGAGAGAAAATTATTTTTTATAAACAAATGAATGTCATAGAAAGGGTTAGGAGATATGAATTTGGCTAACAACAATATACTTAGAGGAAGGACCTAAGAGACAAGGAAAAGTTTACATTTGAGAGAAGTTTAAATGAATCACTTTAAATGTCACTGGATAGAATGTCCTAGAAAGAGAGAAAACAAGTTAATTAGTATGGTTTTATTCTTTCTCCTAAATATGGGCAAACACAATGTGATTCTAAAGGTAGAAATAAAGAAACAAACAGAAAAAAAAATCTGTTTATCCTTCTTAATGGCAAATCTCCTTCTTTGGGGCCTGTCAGTGTTGCGATGTTCCTCTCGACATGTTCATTGAAAGATGAAACTGATCAGCATCAAAGACTTAACATCGAGATTAACCACTTTTTGCCATCTCACCTCCTTTCAGTTTGAACTTGGAATCTCCTCCATGTACAGCCCACTAATGAGAAAATCCTTGCTTATGAATTCAGTTCAGAATGGGAGCACTCTCCCCCTGCCTCCTTTTGCATAATGTCTGCTTTGAAGTCAGGCAGTCCAAGAAAATGATTGATCTCACCCAAGTTCATAACTTTTTCAAAGTACTGCCGATATCATTAAATTTTAATTAACCCTTTGAGCTCCTTCTATGATGTAAAGATGAGGGAACATCAAAGGCCCCTGTGTTGGAGCAGCAATGGTATCGTTTGCACCCATAAAGCTTTTTAGAAGGTATCTAAGATGCAAATATTTCAATAGGGTCTCGAGCTTATTATTTGTGTGTGTGTGTGTGTGTGTGTGTGTGTGTGTGTGTGTGTGTGTGACTTTGCTATGATGTTAACAACGGTAGAACTAAAATATCTTGTTAGCCTTTCAAAGCTGGTTGTTTTAAGTATGACTGTGTTCAGGGCTTAGAAGTGGTATGTACTTCCATCTCCATTACAAAAAGCATTGTAATCAAGGAATCTGTTTAAAATGTCACTCGGTTTGCAGCTTCTTGTGTTTTTGTCCTTCACTGGCTCTCATTCATAATTAATTTCACTGCTAACCTATGACTTAAGATGAAACATTTTGCATGCATTTTTAGATAGAGAAGGTTACATTAAACCTGCTGGATTAACAAGTCCAGGTAGAAAATGGAATGTGTACTGCTGAGAGGGATGGGGTTTGAGGCCGTGTACAAAATAGGATAAAGGAAAAGCTTTTCGAGGAACATTAGCAAGTACATATTGAGCTCCAACTTTGCCAGCCATGATTTAAGGTGAAGTAATTGTTCCCATCAAAAGCAGGTTCTAATGAAGCAGAGTTTGCAAGTCCAGGCACTGCTTGACTATGCCTTTTAGTATCACCAGCAATCAGACTTAGATATAATGTTATGTGTTCTTTATCCAATTTAAATAGTTTTTTAAATGTTTCTCCCAGACTCTCCTGTGCAGCAAAGTATACTAATTCAGTATATGATGGTAAAAAGGGGAAGGGAATCGGTAATAGCAACATGCACACAGTATCTGATGGCAGTGTCTCATGTAACTATTTAAAGTCAAGAAATCTGTGCAGTTCAACAAAAATAACTGGTTGACCTGTGCCTAAAATTGTCCTTACGCTCTTCTAATTTACTACATTCTTGAACAATTTTAAATGAAGCAATGTGCATAATTTTTTTGAAATAATACTCTACTACGATTATAAAGATCAATGATTTCAGCTTATTGAGATGCATGAATTTTTGACTTCAAAAGGGTTTTGTCTCTTCAGGTAACTTCCCTCCTCCCATTTCTGTTTGATTATGAATGAATATTGACATCCACAGTTTTCTCTCTAAAACACTATGTGAGGGAGAAGAGAAGACATGATGGAAGACCTGATTGCCTCACTTCTTTGGAAGTGATGATATGCTCATTTCCAAGGCCCAAATGCACATTTGCCCCTCTGGGGTCACTTTAATCAAGGCATTATCGCAGATGATGCGTGTCTACCAAAATGAGATTCTGTGACCTTCTGAAATGAGCATGATCTGGCCTTGCATTTGGGATGTCTGGTTTAGCGAGCTTCGTGTTTATGAGATTTAAATTAAACTTGCATAGATTATGAGGACAGAACTTAACCGTTTTACATATAATTTAAAAAGTTGACTGTTTTCCTTTTAAATAGAATTTTAACTGATTAGATTAAAGACAATTATAGTAGGATGCAATAATGATTCTGCAATACCTGAAAACATCAAGTTCATACCACAAAAAGTAATAAAATTGTTGTTTTAAAATTAGATATTTACTCATATGATTGATTGATATATTTGAAGAAAATCCTGGATAAGTTAAAAATATATAGACTCCAGAAGTTAGTGAAAATTAAAATAAAAAATTTTGTAAGAAAGAGAAAATAATTAATATTATAAATTAAGTGGGTTATTTTTAGTATGACAGTCAATAGATCTTTCATGGTGACTGTCATCATTTCATATTTTTTATCATTGTCACCTCCATTTCTTTCAAATTGTTAATTGCATGGGAAAATTTAAGTGTTTGTTCAATGAGTGTCATGGACAGTTGTTCTAGGTTGCTTGAAAATAAATTTCAAACACTTTAAATAACGAAATTATTCAAAATAAATCCCCAATAAACTAATTCTTAGAACAGTACACATTTTAAAACTACCCCTACAAAGGATTTATCTTAAAACTAAATTCCATTTACATACATAACATGAAATAATTTAGGGGCTTGCAGTAAATTGAGTTTAAAATAGATTTGTATAGATCATGAACATATGGTGATCTGTGAATGTAATGGCAAATTTAGTCATCATAAGTAAATTATATATTCATCCTCCTTTTCTTTCTGGTTATTTCTATCAAATGGTAGCATGTAGAGTTTTCAGTTACAATTATTCAGAAGAAAAACCAAAGTCTGAGTTATGACAATAATTCTTCATGTGTTCTGTGCTCTATGAATTTTCAAATACTCAGTAGCTACCAGAACACAAGATGATGTTGTGTAAACTAAGGATAACTTCCTATTTGGATAATGTCATGCCCTATACTAAGTACAAAATTTTTGGGAGTTAAAAAAATAACAGGAGGTAGCCAGGAAAGGTATGTGGAGAGGGGTTATTTCTTACTCAATTAACTCTTGATTATTTAGATTATTATCCATAACCTACAGACAAACTGAATTTACGAATAGTTAAATATCATGGCCAAAGATAAGCTATAAATAAATAGTAAATTTATGATTTTAAAAAATTCCTTGTGTGTAAGTGTGTGAGTATATATATATGTGTGCAAGTGTAATATATGTATGTATGACGTATGTGCCCATGTGTGCAGAAGCACATGTCTGTGCACTCATTCAAGGATGCCAAAAAAGGATATTGGCTGTACTGTTCTGTGTCTTCCACCTTCTTACCTTGAGATAGTATCAGCTCTCTTTGAACTGGTTTAGGCTGATGGCCTAACAGCTCCAGAGATCCTCTTGTCTCTACTTCCTATAGCAGTAGGGTTAAATGCATACTTGCCCACATCTGGCTTTTTTACATACAATAGGAACTAAGGTCTTTATCCATCACAGCCAATGCTATTACCCACTCAATCATCTTATGTAAGTTTTACATTGTCCAACTTCAGAGTAATTTTTATTCAGCTGTACAGAATTTGGTATTTATTTAGTGAGTTTCAAATATTTTCACAAAGATGCCATTCTCATTATTGTCTGTCTACTCCTTGATATGTGGTAGAGGACCTAAGTGATAGAAAAATAAGTTTTGTCTTCACATCTTTCCTAATAGCTTCCTGAAAACAGAGACTCCTGATCATGAAGCCCAAATGTGCCTCAGTATATCATCTAGATCAGACATAAGGCCTCAGCACCCCTCCTCCATCAGACCACTACAATCACTTCAGAGATGTGTATGTAACTCGTTCTGAATCAATCATCAACTCCATCCCAATGTTAGTGGCATTATCAGAAAGTACATCTCCTTGTGGTATGGTAGTTTACCGTATGCTTATATTCCCTGCCCCTTGAAAAGGCCTTTCTAACTGTAAATTCACTCAGGATCAACCTTAGCCCTAGAAAGAGTACTCTGTAAGATAACAGATATCTTAGATCCAGCCATGCCAGAAGCAGACATATTCTTTCAGTCACAAAGGGTAAATGAAGCCACTACTCCATAACTTTTGTCACATGAACCCTTATTGTGTCTGAAATTTTATTCGTTCTCAGAAATACTGTTACTGTTTGATTGTGCATTTTATGGTTAGTGTACTTTAGAAAGTGAAGGGGGGGTGCTGGAGATCAAAGCCAGGCCTTTGCACACACTGAACACATGCTTGCTTTATCATTCAGCTATATTCCAAGGCGTTTGATTAAAAAGCATCCTTTTTGGAACACAGCTTTGATCTGTACTTCAATGAATCCCATTTCCTTAACCTAGTCAATGACACTTTATTTGTTTCATTATCATTCAGCAATCCTTATGACACTATACATTCTATGATGGGATCAGCCAGGTCTTGTACTTCTGTGCACATGTGCACACACACACACACACACACACATACACACACACACACACACTACTCAGTTCTTGTTACATTTACTCTAAAAATTTAATCTGATAATATAAAACACCAGGCTACAAACTGTGCTAGAGTAAGAATGATAAGTCTAAACCTACTTTCAAAGCACTTAAAGTCATTTTTTGTAGGATGGGAGACAGGCAGTGGTGAAAATCCTAAAAAGTAGATAACTTCCATAGATGGTGTAACCAAGAGCAGAGAAAACCTGTTTCATTTAATGAGTACTCACTATGTGCAAAGCACACAGAGCTGAACGTTTGACAATGATGTGATCAGTCCTCAAGATCAATCCACCAGGATTTAGTGCATTTCATTGTTGAGAAGATGGGGGGGGGCATCATCTTGACCAAGTCTCTACTGTAGGTAGTGTGTGTGTTGAATAAATGCCACCCTTGGGAGGGAGCCTGAGCCAAACTGAGAAAAATGATTACAGTAGTCTCCTTCACCTGGCCTGTGGATCTGTCTCATGAGTGCCTAAGGATGTCTGGAGCTACTCTCCATCTAAGCCAATATTATGTGCTTTTTTGTATGTATATGCCTACAATAAAGTTTATGTTAGGTACAGTAACCAATTAATATCAATAGCTATTGAACAGAACAATAATAAACAATTTATTGAGGGTTTATGCATACCATCTTTCTCCTTCTCAAAATGCTATTTTGTAGTTCCATGTTTTTCACTTAAGTACTTTGTGGCTTCTCTTTGACACATACCAATTGCTAACATCACTTCTCTTGATTGTGGGGGCCATGACTTAGTGTTACCTGAGCATGAACACTATGGCATTACTGCACTCCAGCTTATAATTAAAGGCACTCTTAAGTTATAACTACTGAAAGCAGTTAGTATACGTAGTGTTGGAAAGCTTTGCAAAAATAGTATTCAAGTCCCAGGACCTGAAAGATTGGGGTGGCTTTGAGATTTTATCATACTACACAGGGTGGCATGCCATTCCAAAACTGCAAATTGTTTTTCTCTAGATTTCCCTCCATTTAAATTGTGGACTATGGTAAAACATGATAAATCCAAAGAGAGGACAACTACAGATCCAGGGGCTTCCTAGGCTAAGATTGTTTTCAATCCTGTATCCAGTGATAGAATTACTCTTGAAGTCAAGGAGAGAAGAAAGGAAGTATGTACAATGAAATGTCAGCTCTTGCTGACAGGTCTTAGGATCAAGATGAGGCCAAGTAGAAGGAGTATGGATTCAGAATCAAATTGAGCAGTGCAAGAGATAACATAGAGACGTCTCGGGGGTTGTGATCTCTTGACAGTCAAACAGTAAGAGTTGGGATAGTATGGATTGGACCCCAAGGCACCTGGTTAATCAGGGAATGAGGGGGATTGGTGCTGTGAGCTTCCAAATGATCACTTATTCCCCCTTAACTAGATGCTTTGAGAGGCATCAAAGAGAACTGCCAAGGAGAAGCACCCCAAGCTATTGAGCACAAAGGAGACTGAGATGTTTAGAGATTTCGAAGGAAAGGAGTTGAGATGTGAGTGTCAAATGATGCTTCAGATTTCAACAGAAAGTGATGCATATAAAGGAGACTATTCCTTTTTATTGTTATTAATACTTTTCATTTGTTTTACATACCGAGGACAATTTCCCCTCCCTCCTGTCATCCTATTCCCTCCCCTACATCCCACTTCCCATATATGCCCTCAGCCCACATCCACTCCTCCTCTGTCTTCATTCAGAAAGGGTAAGGACTCCCATGAGAGTCAACAAAGCGTGGCATATCAAGTTGAGGCAGGACCAAGCTCCTCCCCCTGCATCAAGGCTGCGCAAGGCATTCCAACATGGGGAATAGGTTGCCAAAAGCCAGTTCAAACTCCAGGGACAGGTCCTAATATAATGCTAGGAGCCCACAAACAGACCAAGCTACACAACTGTCACCCACAGGCAGAGGGCACAGGTTGGTCCCATGAAGGTTCTCTAGCTGTCAGTCCAGAGTCAGGGAGCTCCCAGGAGCTCAGGTCAGATGTCTCTGTGGGGTCCCTCTTCATTACCTTGACCCCTGGCTTGGACAATCCCTTCTCCTTCTCTTCGAATGGACTTCCAGAGCTCAGTCCAGTGCTTGGCTATGGATTTCTGCATTTGTTTCCATCAGTTACTAGACGAAGGCTCTCTAATGACAGTTAGGGTAGTCACCAATCTGATTATAGGAGAAGGCCAGTTCAGGCACCCTCCATTATTGCTAAGAATCTTAGCTGGGGTCATCCCTGTGGATTCCTGGGAGTTTCCCTGTCACCTGGTTTCTCCCTAACCCCCAAATCCCCATCCCCATCAAGATATCTCTTTCATTACTCAAGGAGACTATTTGTGATAAAGCACAAATAGGGAGAATATAGTATGAGAATTTAGTATGCCTGATTTGAGTGATGGATGAGAAAATAATTTGACAATTAATTGAAGGGAAATATTCCAGAGAGGAAAAATGGGGCATGACACACAAACCTTCTGCTGCACAATCCACATACATGGCTCTAAGTCATGAACATTTTTCTGAAAAATTAATACATTTAAAATCACTTCTTTCTCAAATCACAAATCATTCTTTAACTAAAGCACAGTAAAGGCATAAACTTAACCCTCATTTAAAAGCTACCTTTGAGAAGTCTTCTTGTACATCTCTGGTAATGGAGATAGGAAGGTAGAGAAGCATGGAATAAAATTTTGAATTAATAATTGGGCTTTGGTGTAAAATCATGTGACTGAATTACAAACTGAATTTATAGGCGTGGAGGAACTATTCACATAGTTGTGAAAATCAATATGAGAAATCACTCTCAATTGTGTAGCAGGATATTGATAATAGAAGGAACTAATAATTCTATGATCTCATTGTTACTATTATGCTTAAATTAATTGTTATTTAGAAAAAAAGTGAATTAGTACTTTTATGGAACAAAAAATATAAAGAGCTATAAACATAGAGCTATGCTTTGAATATTTTAATAGATTTTCTAACCCAGCAATTAATGTTTTTATCATAAACCTATGTGCATATGTGCTTGAATTTGTGCACTGTATCCATGCAGTTACCCATAGGTACTAGAAGATAGCATCAGATTCCCTGAAACTGAAGTTATAGGTAGTTGTGAACTCCCTGATTCATGTGCTGGAAACTGAATTACAAAGAGAAGTGCTCTTAATTGCTGAGCCATCTCTCTAGTTCCTACCTTAGTAACTGAAATAGAGATGACTCTCTGTGAGAAAACTGAGACCCATATTATATCGGCAGTTTACATATAGCTAATCATACACCTCTGGATTTCTTTTTTTTTAATTTTATTTTATTTTACAATACCATTCAGTTTTACATATCAGCCACGGATTCCCTTGTTCTCCCCCCTCCCACCACCCTCCCTTTCCCTCCAGCCCACTCCCCATTCCCACCTCCTCCAGGGCAAAGCGTCCCCCAAGGACTGAGATCAACCTGGTAGACTCAGTCCAGGCAGGGCCAGTCCCCTCCTCCCAGGCTGAGCCAAGCGACCCTGCATAAGCCCCTGGTTTCAAACAGCCAACTCATGCAATGAGCACAGGACCCAGTCCCACCACCTGGGTGCCTCCCAAACAGATCAAGCCAATCAACTGTCTCACCCATTCAGAGGGCTTGATCCAGTTGGGGGCCCCTCAGCCATTGATTCATAGTTCATGTGTTTCCATTCATTTGGCTATTTGTCCCTGTGCTTTATCCAACCTTGGTCTCAACAATTCTCGCTCATATAGACCCTCCTCTTTCCCGCTAATTGGACTCCCGGAGCTCCACCTGGGGCCTAGCCGTGGATCTCTGCTTCCAGATCCCTCAGTCATTGGTTGGGTTTCTAGCACGACAATTAGGGTGTTTGGCCATCCCATCAGCAGAGTGGGTCAGTTCAGGCTGTCTCTCGACCAGACCATTGCCAGCAGTCTATTGTGGGGGTATCTTTGTGGATTTCTGTGGGCCTCTCTAGCACTTTGTTTCTTCCTCTTCTCATGTGGTCTTCATTTATCACGCTCTCCTATTCCTTGTTCTCCCTCTCTGTTCTTGATCCAGCTGGGGTCTCCCGCTCCCCCAAACTCTCTTTCCCTTGACCCTCACCCTTCATTTCCCCCACTTATGTCCAGGCTGTTCATGAAAATCTCATCCATTTCTCTGTCATTGGGCAATTCCCATGTCTTTCTTGGGGTCCTGTTTTCCAGGTAGCCTCCCTGGTGATGTGAGTAGCAGTTCAGCCATCCTTGCTCCACATCTAGTATCCTCCTATGAGTGAGTACATACCATGTTTGTCTTTCTGAGTCTGGGTTACCTCACTCAGGATGATTTTTTCTAGATCCATCCATTTGTGTGCAAACTTCATTACATACCATTTATCACTTTATCAACCAACCTCCAATGTTTACTGTTCACCATCTGCAAAGCTAATGCCAACATTTTAATTTATATATGATTTGCAGCAATCATTCACTCTTAAGAACTAGTTTCTACATCAGCAATCTTTAAGTAAGTTTATGGTGAGAGAGCACATACCTCCATATTTCTTGCTCATGATGTATTCTGAAAATCTGATATAGAACTTCTTCATGTGTCGTCTTCATTTCAGGGCTGATGTCGACAAAATAATCCTAGATGGAATATGTTGTTTGGTGGCAATGGGAAATAGCTCTAAACATCTGGGCATCTTTAAAGCTTCTGCTAGGAAAGGGTGATATATTAGTTCATAGACTCTTGGCCTAAAGCCAGCAGTGTGGGTACCCAGTAACAATGGGCCAGAAAAGTACAGATGTGTCACCAGGCTAGTCTATTACAGTCATAGCATTCATCTTTCCAGCAAGTCGAATAGTATCAGTTATATTGCACAGAGTGCTAAGGAGCCACCTAGATTAATAACCTTGTGACTAAGTCTGTGACAGGCCTGTAATCTGATGATCAGGTGAGATAGTGGGACACAGTTGACTTGCAGAGTGACAGGTTATCTGAGGGAGCCTCACCAAGCCTCAGGAACCCTTCAAGTCAGGATCAAAAGGTCAGAGATGGAAGAAATTGGAGAGGCACAAAGGAGACTTAATGAAACTTCCCCAGTTTAGTTTGAGGAACAAATAGGAAGACATATCACAAAGCACAAAGGCATCTCCAAGAGATGGAAGCAGCCAAGAAAAGATAGAAAGACAAAGATTTCAGTTGTGCAAACATGGCACCAAACCTTATCTTTTTGTTGTTGTTTTGTTTTGTTTTTTGAAACAGGATTTCTCTGTGTAGCTTTGGTGCCTCTCCTGGAACTCACTCTGTAGTCCAGGCTGGTGTCAAACTCAGAGGTCCGCCTGCCTCTGCCTCCTGAGTGTTGGGATTAAAGGCATGTGCCACCACAACCCGGCAACCAAACCTTATCTTTACAACCACAATAATTTAATTCTTCCAAATGCACATCGGAGCAGAGTCATTACCCCTGACAAATTTTGGAAAGCTATGCAGATTAGCTAACTTCTTCACATGATACCCTGAACATATAATTCACTCCTCTGGGCCCAGACTTTTGATCTGTTAGCATAATAAAGAATAGTAAAGTATGTGTACCATACTTGTATACTGTCATGAGAACCAGATGAGATAGACTGTGAAAAATTGTAAGAAAATGCTGCAAACAGGTGGAAGATTAGAATTAAAACACATATTAGTTGAGCTTTTTCCACTCACAAAGCAACAAAACACGAAAGTATTTTATTCTCCCACAATCTCACAACAAAGTCAGAGGAAACAGTCATTAAAAAAGTCATAATAAACAAACCTTTCAGCTAGTTAGGCAGACGGGGTTTGATTTCAACCGTTTTTGGAAAAGCTACAGCTATTTGAATAATACACTTAATCTCAATAAGCTTTCTTTAAACATAAAACATTTAGCAGTCAATAAGGATTATTTGTTGAATACTGGAGAATCTGGATATATATGTGTGCATGTTAATTCATATCATTCATTTACTCTAAGTTCAAGAACACTTCCTATAAATTGTCTAAATTATCTAGAGCATATCTCTATGCCCATTCACTTTTAACTGTATTCTGGACCATGTCAAACTCTCTACTGAGTTTGTGCATAGTAGAATCTAGCAGGCTGCCAATCTGGGCAAATTGACTCCAGGCTTCATTTGGATAGGAACATTCCCCAGTCATCACACCCACAGCTTGCAATTATGGCTTTTACATTAAAGTTCACTGAGCATCACAGATAAGCTCTCTTGATTAAGATCATTAAGGAATTCTTTATCTTTAGTTCAATGGCATCTTGCCTACAGATTTATTAGGCAGCATTTTTGGTACACTGCCTATTTCGGGAGAAAATATTCCCCTACTACATACGAGCAGGATAAGATTAAGCACAACTGCCAGTTGCACATAAGGAGTAAGATGCGTTCCTATAACCTAAAGGAGTTTGATATCCAGGAATAAGAAGAAACTAGGAAATCCTGTACTGAGTTAGGCTACATGTTAATGCCTGCTTTATAAGTAAAGGTACCAGAAATATAGATGATTTATTGAGTATTCTATAAATGAGGAACATTCTAACCATCAAAGCTTGTGCTTTTCCTATTTTCCCACAAGATCCACACTTCTCTTCAGAAGCACTCTCTCCCATTTACAAGGTTTTGATGAATGATAAGGAATTTCCTTTCTTGATATGTGTTTATAACAGATAATTTAACTGTTAGTCAAATGTCTAGTGACCTCCTATGGGCGAAGGAGAGACTTAGACATCCAAGATAAAATTTTTGTCATAATAAAACTGACTACATGGATTAACCAAGAAATGATTTAGTGAAAATCTAAATACTATGATAAGGAAACATGTAAGTGCTACATTGTATTATGTATCCCATAAACACCAAAACTTACTCATAATTCTTATAAACAATGAAATTTTAATTAAAACAATATCTGAGAAATATGATGAAAAAACACCAAAATGCAGGAAGCTCTGGTAATATACAAACAGATAAACAAATAATACATGAAACAGAGGTGAATCAAGAGAGCTGATTGGGGAGGGGAGTGATCGAAATGTGAGGGAGCAATTAGCTAGATTCATGGCTAGGAGCGGAAACAGCACAAAAATTCTACGACATTCATAATAACGTTGTTGAACACAGCATTCTTCATCTTTTTATTGCCCAAATTATGGTAGAAGTAGAAAGTCTGAATGCAAAGATCATTTTTAAAGCATTTATGGTCACATTCTTTCTTTTCCTGAGGAAATATTAGAAGATAATGGCGAAGGCTAAAGGATGACATGTGGTCACGTTAAAATACATTTCTAAAACCCAAATGGAACACCAAGTACAGTGTAGTATGCCAGGTTAGCAGTGACACTGAAGAGGAAGACAAATGTATGTCATTATCAGG
The DNA here is from genome assembly GCA_902168405.1 of Peromyscus aztecus. Classification (NCBI taxonomy): domain Eukaryota; kingdom Metazoa; phylum Chordata; class Mammalia; order Rodentia; family Cricetidae; genus Peromyscus; species Peromyscus aztecus. Next base: position 12,980 of record CABHPQ010164023.1, read on the forward strand.
GAAATAATACTGAACGTGTTAGGAATCCACCTTCAGAAGGAGAGATTGATCCAAGGCCGTCCGTTTCCCACCAAGCTCAGGTTTGTTTTTCTGATTGTGTATGTTTAATGTAAAAATTTCTGAGTAAATAGCACAAATAAGAAAAGTTAAACTTTTTTTTTTTACAAAACACAGTAAAATTAGCAATATGTTTACTTGGTATTGTTTATTTTTTTAATCCTGTTTACAATTTTGTTATCCTAAATAGAATGATGGACGCTTCAAATACATATGTACTACAAGTGTAATGGGCCACTATGCTAGAAGCAGACATAGTATTTGTGAGAATGTGGTAGCTATATTTGAGTTATACTATTATATACACATTATAGTGTATGTGTATGTTTAAGTAATAAATTCAGGTTAAAATTACCCTGATTTTATTATAACTATATAAGTCAAAATTCATCTGTAATGTATTGTTTTGTATCTCAACATCCTTCTCTCTCTCCCTTTATGAAACATAGATGTTTACTAAAGAACAGATAATAGTAAAACATGTGTTTTTGCAGAAACATGGTAATGCATATTAAATGCTTTTCTGGAAACATTTTGTCCTTCAGTAAGAACAGAGACTTGGGAAAGCATGAGAAGTAAGAAGACTCATTACTGTATTATAAATTACACCCAACTTAGGTTGAGCTCGAAATCACACTGTGACTTCACATTCAGCAGCCCTTGTGCATCTCAATGATGACTGCATTTGCACTGAATTTAGCCCTGCTCCTAGGAAAGCTGTGTGCAGATCCAAATAATCAATTCTAAACCTTGTTAATGATGTTATTAGTCGCACTATTATAAGCTTCAGTTTCATTTTAAAGAAATATTAATAGGCTGATTGCAATGGTCATATTATTAAAATGATACAATGTCATTATGGTAACAGAACACTGGTCAGCACCTTATTCTGGAATTTCCTAATAGGAAATTTAGAGACTTGTATGACGTTGCTCCTCTGAATGATTTTTTTCCATGCATAACCAATTTCCCCTCCATACAGAAACAACGTATTGTAATTCTATGGTAGAGGCATTAAGGATAGAATTGTATCTTAAAATAGCATGTCATGTTTACCAGGTCATTATAAAAATATAAATAGTGATAAAAGACACAATTATATACTTTTTCTAAGATTCACAGTACTTCCATGTGATCTTTTTTAATGAAGAAAGTTTAGGAAAAAAAAAGTAGGTAACAGTATTCCACCTGAAAATTTTAGGAAACCTTGTCTTGATATATCTCTGAAATTTCTGTTGAGTAGTTATAATATTGTAGACCCTCTACTACAAGGAGTAATTCAGCCTTTCTTAACCTTGCTATAAAATATAGTCACATGGAAGAGCTTGCATTTTAGAAAAAAAAGCATAACAAACAAACAAATACCCTAAACCACTGTGGTTCCAAGGCCACAGCACAAACTAATTTTACTAAGCTCACTAGGGTCAGAATCCTGTCACTGAAAATTTATTCAGGTTTTCCTGGCAACTCTATTGCCGTTTCCAACAGAAAAGCTTAAATAATGATAAGTACATAAGAATCTTGGATTAAAATAATTAAATACAGAGTAAAATGTGTATTAACATTATAGGGTAGAATCCATTGTAGGGTAGGATCATGTTTCACTACAATCTACAAGATTGTCTTTGCTCTGATAGGATATTAGGAAAATACTGGATCCAATAAATGAATAGGAACAGAGACCCAGCATAGGCACCTTGGTATCTGCTGCAGGTTGTGGATCAAAACCTGGAGTCTAAACACAGGATCCTATGGATGATTTGATCTTTACTGTGTGTTATCTTCAGCAGCTTGGAGGCTATTTTTGCCTAAGAGGAAATAATGTAACTATCTTTCCATACTCCACAATTCTAGTGACATTGTCAGCTGTTATTGTTTCATTTAAAGATCCATTCTTCTACCTGCCATCTATTTGTTATTTATTTGTTTGCTTGCTCATTTACTTATTTATTTACTTACTTATTTTTACTTCTGTATTGTTGAGAGTTGGTACTCTCCGTCTACCATGTTATTCCTGGGGACTGGATTCAGGTTGTTAGCCTTAATGGTAAGCACCCTTACCTACTGACCCATCAGGTCTACTTTATATTAGAGATCAGTTTGACACTTTGTCTAGTTAACAAAATAATGTCTCTAGGTTCAGCACTGGGACCTGTGAGCTCTGGACCATGGCTTCCTAGCCAGGTTTACTGTGCCAAGCATGGGTTTCTTTCTGAGAACTAGGCCTTAAATCCATACAGAAAGTGAGCATCACTCTTGTGGCATCTTCGCTGCTAGTGCACCTACGGATAGATATCCTCTGTTTGTTTGTTCATTTTCTGAGACAGTTTCACTGTGAAACAGCCATGGCTGTCCTAGAACTCACAGAGATCCACCTGCCTCTGCCTCCCAAGTGCTGGGATTAATGGTGTGCTGCACTACTATGCCCGACTATATGAATTTATCCTGTTGTAGTAGTCATTGCTGTAGCTCACAGAGGTCACAGTCAGTTGAGACTGATGTTGACATTTTCCACCAACAAACTACATATGACCTTCTGGCATTATGACAACTTCCTCATCAGAATCAACTTGACATCTCCTGATCCTGTGATGAAAGTGTGTAGTGTCAGCTATTGTGCCTTACCACTGAATTCTTTTTGAGTAATCTTGAGGAGTGGCAAGAGCCTGTGTTGTTTGGGAGAGTCTATAGGGCACACCTAATCATCAGTTTGAAGGGAGGTGTCACAAATCTAGCATGGGGCTTTTTATTTAGCAACCTATGGCTACGGCTTCTAGGAGGAACACTATCCCCAGGGTAGGGTAACTAATTATAGTGTATGTGTGTGTGTGTATGAATCTCATAAGTTTCCATATGGCTTAAACATCACCATCCTAAGTCCAACCTCTGTCCTCTACTCCCAAACTTCTCCCCACTTAAACCCTTCTGCCTGTTGCCCCCTTTCCTTTCTTATCACCTGTGTTCTATTTTCCCCTTTCCTTTATGATCTCTTTTTCCCATGTCTTCACAAATAGTCCCTTTCTAGTTTCTTGGATTCAACAATTATACCAAGTTAAACACACAGATCTGATAGTTTGATCCCAAGATCTACATATGAATGATTTTTGTCTTCTGGGTCTGGGTGACTTCATTCAGTACAACATTTTTCAGTTTATCTGCAAATTCCATTTTCTACAGTTGAGTACAATTTCATTGTGTGTAGGTATCACATTTATGTTACCCATTCATCAGTGTATGAACAAAAAGACTGTTTTAATGTTGTTATGGATAGAGCAATGATGAAAATGAATGAGCATGTGTTGTGTGTATGAGTGTATGTATATGTGGGCATACAGTTGTCATAACAGTATTCGTAGGTCAGAGAATAACTTATGTGCCTGAGTCAACTGACTCATTCTACTACATGGGTCCCTAAGAGCAAACTCAGGTTGTCATGAATGGTAGGTGCCTTTACTTGCTGCACCATATCACCAGCCCTGTCTCCTTTTTTTTAATATGGAGTTATTATTAAAAACCTATTATTAGTGCTTTCTTTGCCTTTCATGTATTCCTTAATGGTGTATTGTTTGCCTGCATTTGACAATGACAATGTCTTCATATATTTGTGACTCCTGCAACCAGGAAAATATGACTGGGACTAGTGGATTGAGCCCAGGAATGTTGCAAAGTTCTTATGCTGCCTGAGATAACTGCACACAAGGAAATATTCATTTCTAAATATTAGCTGGGGATGAGAAATCCTTGTCTGATGCAGCCTTTCCATACTACTTTTTGACTTTCCTCTTTATTTGAGGGTACTGTTGACCAAATAAGGGGATATTTTCCGTTTGTCCTTTAAAAACTAAGCCTCTACCACAGTGGCCCTATGACTTTATGCTGCCTGATTGTTCAGAAATAGCATTTAATCATTTAATGTTATTGTTGTTAAAATTGTTGTGCGATAATGCCCAGTAAGTTCTGAGATGGATCATAGTTTTAGTATTTAAATAGTAGGAAACGACTACACATTTTAGGACTGGTAAAATATGGAACTTGCAAGCTTCATCATCCACAGAGGTTCTAAGGAGTTAAGAAGACTTATCCCAGGTACATGAAATGGTTTTTTGGAACATATTCCCTAGGGTGGGATACCTTGCTCAGTCTTGACACAGGAAAGGGGCTTGGTCCTGCCTGAATTTAGTATACCACACTTTGTTGACTCCCCAAAGGGGGGGTTACCCTCTCTGAGGAGTAGGGGGAAGTGGGATTGGGGAAGGTAGGAGAAGGGGAGGGGGAATTGGGATTGGTATGTAAAATGAAAAAAAAATCTTTTTTTTTAAGCAATAAATTAAAAAAAGAAGAAGCAACACATAGCCACCAAATGGAAATGTTGGACATCTGATGTTAGACTTCATTTTGAAGTCTTTTTGGTGAATTGGGCTAAGACTGGGAATAGGATCCTAAACCTGCAGGGTCAGAAACATAAACTAGAAGGAAGAATGCTGGGGTCCAGTCTTGGCTAAGGTTCAGGTCAGGAGACAGGGAAGTGGCATTGGCCAGGGAAAAGTTCTGACCACCAGGTGGATTGCACTCAAGTGGCCCTAGATCGCTCAAGCTCTCTTTATTTATACTTTGAGTTTTTCTACCAGGCTTATATGAACAGCTTTATTATTGGCTCCTATTTTTGACTTCTAAGAACTACATTATATTTTAAGAAATACCTCTTAATCGTTATAAAAGCCACCATTGTTCCTCTATATGCTTCCCCAAATACACTTTCCCACCCCCTACGTAACCTTATTCTAGGCACTGAGATCAGCAGTTTTGCAGGCTTAACTAAGTATGGAGCCAGACACATCCTGCTCTCGCAGCACTTATGTCAGCTGGCAGCTACTTGTGGTTGCAAAGTTAAAAAGTAATAAACATAGGTTCCATGCTTTGAGGACAACAATATTCAAACCTAGACAGTTTTTTCATGTCTGCAAGACATGTTTTTATACAGGTCCCTTTTTTACAATAGGGTCCCATGTCTCAATCTCTCTATAAAAAATAGACTTTGATAAGGCACTCTTTTCCCATCCCACCACACCAGAGTTCTTCCACCAATATAAGCTTCTATGTATAGCAAAAATGGATCTATCCATTCCACATTTCACATTTCTTTTTTCCTTTTGGAGCATACCAGAACCTACTATTCATTGTATATGCTTGGTGTCCAGGGAACGTACTCTCAACAGCTGACACTATGTGCATTCCAGAGGCTCTTTTTCTGTGTATGCATGCCTTACTCTCCTTTCCAGAACTGTGAGACATGGTTAATGTTCTAAGTGTTGTTTTCTCATATGTACCTATCTCTATCGAGTCAGAAAAGTTTCTAGGCTTAGGCACTGTAGTTAATAATTCCAGATAAGAGATTTCAGAAACATTAGCCCCCCTGTTGAATCTCAGGAGAAAGTATTCTCAAAAGAACAGATTTCCCAGGGAAAATTATAGCTGTTGCACTTGTGACTGGTAGAATAAAACCCAAACCACCCAAAGAATCAACAACATAATGAGAGAGAAAAGAGCCTGCAAACTTCATGAATTTTGCAAATTCCTACACTGTCCCATGGTCTACTGGTCCTTGCCAAGTGACAGTCCATTTCCTTGGGTATCTTGCCCTGAGGAAACTTATTGAACAGGTTGTCATATGCTGATCCAAAACTAGGCTCCCAACAGAAGAATATGGAGAGAAGAACACACACTTCCCAAATAACACTATTCTTAAACAGCAATCAATTTCCCATCCTCTATAGCATAATACTTAGCACATCTCTAAGAAGAGCAAACTGCTAGTATTTTTGAAGATGTAAAGTAGCAAGGTCATTCGATATGACCACTCTAAAGCAATCATAATATTTAAACCACGCAATGCTCTGCTGTAAAACACAGCCAGCATTTGACCACACAGCAAAGTATCCTCCCTGGACTAATTATTTTTAAAAGTTAGACAGAAAGCCGTTAGAGTTTTAGGCACTCCTGTCAACATAGGAGTGAATAAAAGAACGTTTCTGTCAAACCTGTGGTTTAAAGAGTATGGTATTCTATGCTATTTATTTTTCCTGGATTGAGAATGTTTTCATCATACAAGCAAGCAATAAGCTGGGTGTAATGATATTTTTGCTGTACTGGATGAGAAAAGTAGGCAATAGTGGAGGGTACTGTAAACACTAAGTGATATCATCCCCCTAAAAAAGGTGGCAGGGTTGAATCTTCTTCAACTGAAGCCACAAAGTACACTATGCTTTTGTAAGCAGAAATTGAGTTCTTTTACATTCACTATAGATAATACAAACTATGAAACTGTGAGTGAATCTGAGTGAAATCCCAGTTGACATGCTGAAAGGTCACTGGATAATCCCACAAATTATCTAAAATTAAATGAAATTCTTTTAAAGGAAAAGGCACAAAGAAATCAGAGTAAACAAAATGCTTAATTGGCACAAAGCAGAGGATCTTTAGACATAATTGGAAGATCGGGGTGGATTTTGAATTTAGCCCCTGTTGCTTACTGGTAGTGAACTTGGCCTGCATCCTCAACTGTTCTCCCTCTAGCTTCCTAAAAGTAAACACCATGCCTACAGCCCAACAATGGAGGCTAGTGATATTGTTTGGTACTGACTCCCTGCATGAAAGTAATTGATATTGATGGTATCAGTCTATAACCTGTGCACACATACTGCATGGGAGTCTTCTTGTGAGCCTTGCCTAAAAATTCTTAAAGATACACTTATTTCCCTTAAAATAATTATTTATATTATAAGCAAAAGCTATACACAAACCACTCAACCAACACACTTTGCAAAACTAACACAGACTGGCAGACTCTCATATTTGTCCATAAGAGAACGCCATGCTTCATGAGGCTTTATTATATATTTTTTGTTGAAACAGGATTCTTTATACATAGATTTTTAAAACCACATACACTGACAACCACTCATCACCCCCCATACACTCATAAACAAAAGAAGAATTCAAAAATAAACAATGGCTGTTTCTTCTCCTCTGTCAGATGTAAGTTTTGAAGACTTCACAATATATTGGTGATCAGGTGGGAGAAGACAGTTTTTATAAAATGCAAACGTTTCTGAAAAGACCAATGTCTCCTCTGGCAGCATCAGCTTCAAATAATTTTTCCGCTGAGATCATCTCCATTAGCCACATTCTGTTTCATAAAAGCTGATTCAAGCTTTAGACTTCTACAGGGTCTTCATAAAGTGATGTACAGTAATAAAAAATACAAGACTATAGCGTCAAGATTTTATCTAGGAATATTTATTTCTGATGTCTCCTCATTTTAGAAGAAATTGTGTTGATTTTCTTTTTCTTTTTTTCCAACATGATATATTTATTGATTCTTTGGATTTTCTTTTTCTTAAGTATAACTTTTTTGGTTTATCAAATTTTTCAAATAAGCTATGATAAAGAATGTGTCAGGATTACATGGGTGTTCATAATTAT
>CABHPQ010164024.1:0-56743 GCA_902168405.1 Peromyscus aztecus
CTGGGTTTGATTTTATTAATAAGACCTTCTAAGATTCATGCTACACATGCCAATCATTTAATTAAAAAAAAGACAGTTAAGTAGTACTCAATTTGGTAAATGTTTGATTAACTTAAGCTCAATAACATCACTAAATACTATTGGCAGATAATGAATGAAAGTAACAAAGACAATTGTGACAGAATTTGCCTCACAAGACAATTATTTATGGGATGAATTAGACATGGATACAGCAATTCAGACCTTCTAGTTACTATTCTAATGTCTTATTTGGTACCCAAACATAGTAGAATAACTTTCAACATTAATGTATAGAACAGTAGGAGTTGCTGAAATGCAGTTTGCCAAGCTCTGCTGCTAGAGAGACTTCTTTTTTTGCATTTTATTTAATAGGGTGTGTGTGTGTGTGTGTGTGTGTGCATATCAGTGTATACATGAGGAGGTCAGAGAAAAACCTGTGGTACTCAGTTCTTTCTTTCTACAGTGTGGCTTCCAGGAATTAAATTCTGATTATCAGGTTGGTATAAAATGTCTCTACTTGCTCAAATATCCCAATGGCCTGTACTGCCAGAGATTCTGATTCACTAGTCTTCATGGGACCAGCAATTTGGGTGCTTCAAATGTACTATGTTCTGATCTAGAATTTAAAATACATGTTTTGTTTTGTTTTGGAGATAACAATGCCTGTTGATACCAATGTTAAAAAGAACTGATTTATCTCTGTCACTCCATAGTCTAGAGACCTCTAAAAGCACATTGCAATGATGGTACCTTTGAGTCCATGTTGACTGCATCTATTTTCTATTAATTAAATTACTGAGTTCAACCTAGAGCTTCCTGGTGAGTCCTACAGATCATGTGCTTTTATTAAGATATTGTATGTGATATCATCACCCAACAACTGTATTTCATTTTATCTTTTACACCTTAGAAAATAAAAATTTATACTCCCTAGATGCACAAGAATGTTGTCTTGTATTGCTTTCAGGTTCCTTTTTCACTTTTTATACTACTTTTCAGAAGACATGAAAGTATAACAGGGAACAGAATAGAAATGTTGAATTCTTGTGGCTCACATTTTATTTCTTTTAAGTCTAATAACTTGAGAATTGTGCATATCTAATATAGCAGTAGTGAGTGGGTTTCCAGTTCCCTCAACACAAAATCAAAATATGTAACAAAGAGGTTTAGGTATAGTTCTGATGCTACCCCTTCATCAACCACTCACAGAGAGTTTTCATCATCATTCTTAACTGTTCTGATCCTCAAGAGTCCTTTTCCACCTGGGCGAGATCGGTAGTAAGTTTTGGTTAACAATCTGTGAGAGGCATGGAAGAGTTTTCTCTGTTTAAGATCATGATTTTACACAAACTATCTTTAATGTTTGTTGACCTTCAATTATATTGCATTTATTCTGAGACTAGATGAGAGTTTAAAGTTTATCAACTAATCCCTTTTCGGAAATTAGTTTTCTAATAATAGCAGTTAATTGAGAGGGAAAAGCTAGTGATTTACCTGAATGTCCGCTAACTCTTTCTGAGTAAGGAAATATTCAAAACAATGACATAATCTTAATGTTTCACAGAAAATAAACCTTAAGGCTGTTGTCCTCATTTCTGTGTGACAAATTGGAATAAGTTAGAAATCAAGTGCATCACAAATAAAATCAAGCACTTTTCTATGTAAAGCTGTCTTCCCCTGAAGCTATGTATAAGATTCCCTCAGCACTTACACGGCTCTTTACCAAATAGCTGTCATAAACATCCACTCACCACACCTTTTGAACCTCAAATGTTGTGATCCACTCCGGAGACTGGCAGGTGCTGAACATCCAATAAGGAGTTAATATGATTTCTACCTCTCAAACATCCTCAAATCCAAATGAGAGTAAGCAAGGCATGAATAAATACATTAAAATATGAAAGAAAAATGCTTTTAGAATTATGACAGACATGTGACACAACAAAGGGTTAAGTGAATAAAACAAAATAAAAACATAAGAAAGCTCCAGAGCAGCAATTCTTAACCTGTGAGTCTCGACCCCTTTGGGGGTTGAATGACCCTTTCACAGGGTTCACATATCAGATAACCTGCATATCAGATGTTTACATTATGGTCCATAGCAGTAGCAAAATTACAGTTGTGAAGTAGCAATGAAAGTAACTTTATAGTTGGGGGTTCACCACAGAATGAGGAAATGTATTAAAGGGTCTCAGCATTAGGAAGGTTGAGAACCATTGTTCTAAATCAATGGGTCTCAAACCTGTTTCAGAGTTAGTTGGGAGTTTATGGGAATAGTAGGTACTCACACACAAGCTAGGGTTTGTAAAAAAAATACTCTGCATGAACCCCAATATTGGTCAATTTCAAGAAAGTGTTCAGGTTTCTGGATTCAACGTTTGCTGATAAAAAAAAAAGCACTGCCTTAAAGGAAATAGAAAATGAATATCTTAAAATGTGAATTTATAAGTCTATTCATTTAGGCAGCTCAGAATAAAGTGCTTATTTGTACATGGTACTGTTTGACCGTTTTTATCTTTAAGTGCTTTCCATTATTTTAATAATTCATGAGTAGTTCATTTAGAATGGAGCAGAATTATAATACATCTTGGATTTAGCAATTGCTTATGTAAAAGGTAATCAAGCTTAGCTAAGAGTAGTACTTTTCTACCAAAAGATAATTGTCAATCATATTTTTATTACACTATTCAGTGTAATGGATTAGCAAGATTTTGCTCATCATGCCTAGTGTAAGAAAAAATACAACAGAAAATGATGTAATTTCCTTGTAAATGGAATACAGGACTTCAAAGGCTAATCCTTCAAATGAAACAGAAGTTATTACTGTTATTATTAGTACCATCATTTATTTATGAAGTAGATAAACATAAACTAGACTCAATTATAAACATCCGTGATTTTTTACAGATATACTCAACATGAAAAATATAACTTACAAAATTCAGCCTGGCACTGGTGACACACTCCTTTAATCCCAACACTAAGGAAGAAGAGACAGGTAGATCTCTGAGTTCAAGGACAGCCTGGTCTACAAAAAGAGTTCCAAAACAACCTGGGCTGCACAGAGAGACACTGTCTAGAAAAAAAAAATCAAACAACTACAAAAAACTTATAAAGGTGTTATAAATGTTTAATCAGCAATCATGGATGTCTCTGTTGAATAAATGTTATGTTGATATTTGCTCATGATGTAAAGAGAAATCCATAAAGCCCCGTTCAGTTTTCATCTGACTTATTGACCTTCTCCTGGCAACCCTGCAACCAACTTACTCAAGTGAAACTGATGTTCTCCAAAACCACCCTATTTTCTAGATTTCTTCCCCTTCAAAAACCTGAGCCTAAGAATGTGTTATTTTGTACAGTGCAAATGAAAGGTGCTGAAGTGCCTCCGTACTGTTTTCCATTTCAACTATTCTAATTTACATTCCCAACAGTGTGTAAGAATTCATTATTCTTAGCATCCTTTGGGAGCCTTGGCTATATTTGGTCTCCATTCAATATTTGAAGAATCTCATTTTGTTCACACTGTGGTGACACCAGTGATCAGAATAATGGATATGAAGATTTCCATACTGTAAGTAATAAATAAACACAAAGATAAGAAGAGATAAGAGTCATAAGGAAGATAATCCTAAAGCCCCCAAAGAAGAGATTGTTTAAACACATGTCTAAGTATTACAAACAGCAGTGGAAAGTCTAAATGTGAAATCATTTAAACTACTCTCAGTTAAAGAGTAGAAAATTAGGAAAGAATGGGGTAGCCGCTTAATAGAGAATATGGGTAAATCAAATAAAAACCACAGAAGTGTAACCATAAGAAAACTAACTGGAAATTTGCAGGAAGAGATTGGCAGACTGAGTGATGTAGAACTAATTGAGGATATAATGCCATATTCAGTGAAAGGAAGGATGCTGAAAATGTTGTGCATTAAGAGAAGTGTCAGATAAGTTCACTTTGAATGTAATAATAAAATATATAGTCTTTTTGATCTGTTCTGCTATGTTTCCCATATGAACTAAATGAAAGGTTGGATCTCTGTCCAATTCTTCCTCTGGAAGTATTCAGGGAACTAAGCACAACTTATAGGAAACAACAACAAACCATTAAGAACAGCATGACATGCAGTATCCATGAAAAAAAAAAAGTAGTGTGTGTGTGAACTGTAAAGGAAAGATGGAGAAATGATGGTTGAAGGTTGGAGCAATCCAGAGGCTTCTCAGAGGCTTTCAATAGATCCAGGAGGAGCAATGAACACAGGCTTACATGATTTAAGCTTTCTTGGAGGGCAGACTTTTCAGAGAAAGAGAAACAAAAGATGGTATAAAGAAACCAAGGTGAAGACTTGAGAAATGAGACACTGTAACATAATAACATTCTGCAACATGATCAGAGCTCTGTAAAGTATAACAAAAGCACAGCTTCAGAAGTCTAGAAAGTTCATATCATTGAATTAAAAGTTTAAATAAGTCTGTTTCCAAAGTAGAGTTTATACTTGAAGATAAACAAGTCCAATTTCTTCCCTTCTATCTGTTCCTTCCCTCCCTTCTATACTGTTCTGGTTCATGAAATGCATGTTTATTCCAGGACAAAATAACAGGTTCTAGAGAAAAAAATACACTAACAATTTATATTCTACTAGAAAGAGATACTAGAAACTGAGTGTGTATTTGTTTGTATGTGCACATGTGTGTGAGTAAAATTACTTTTGTTAGTACCAAAAATATAAAGACATAGGAAGCTAATAAAATAGAAAATAATGTAAGATTGGAGTTATTTTTGATGAAGTACTTAGGGAAGAAATACCTGAAAATCAAAGACTGAAAACATAGAAATATAATGGCAAAGTCACCCTGGAAGTCAGGAAAGAGCATCTCATGCAGAGAAAGAAAGATGTAAATACACCGTGGCTCACACTGGACTGTAACTACATCAATGGAGTGAGGGATGGGATAGAGTAATAAGGAACATAATAGCACAAAAAAGAGTCTTGGAAGTGGAGAGAGATTGTGTAGCATAAAAGTCTCCATATTTTCTTTTTAAACTGTCCCTGTATATTATTTTAAACACATCTACCAACTTTTAGGTAATTATTCACCAATATAAAGATTTCAAAAAGCTCTTAAATAGTTTTCCTCACATTTTCCTCCACATTATAGAATAGAACCTATAACAGAATCTCTTTTATTGTATTCATTTATTTTGTATGCATATGTGCATGTGTGTATGTGACTGTGCACGTGGTGGGCAGAAGATAACTTGTAGAAGACTGTTGTCTCATGTACCATATGGTTGATCGAGCTCAGGTTATCAGATTTAGCACTAATCACTTTTATTTGTCAGAACATTTTCATGGACTGTATAAAATATTATTGATGCTAGTTTTAATCTAATACATGTAGTTTTTTTCAGAATTAAGAAAGGGACAGAAAATTATTTACAAATAATTGACATTTACTAGTAGACTTGAGATTAATCATGGAGCATACAAATATAAAAGAAAATGTACATCAACATACCTACTGTCATATGTTAATAAAATTCTTCATGAATATGGAGCAACATTCCAGAAATTATGAATTGTTAAATTTTCTTTGATGTAATTTGTGGTCTCTTTAAGAAATAATACAGTTTTCACCTTCATCTTGAAACTCACAAGAAAGTCCTAAGAGAATTAATATATTGAAAAATTATTTTTGTTAATATTTAATATTATTAAGGAAAAGCAAATATATGTAGTGTGCTACTATGTAGATTGGTGTTTCCCAGTACATTCTTTGTGTCTTTAATACTCTGGTGTTGGAGAGACTATCCAGTGGTTATGAACACTTGCTGCTTTTCTAGAATACACATGGTGGCATATAGGCATCTATAATGCCAGTTCCAGGAGATCAGACACCCCTTTCTGTCTTCACAAGTGTTGTATATACATTCAGGCAAAAAATATGCATAAAATAAAATAAAAAATCTACAAACATAAAAAAATTTAATTACTGTTCTTTGGCTGACAGATCAACAATGTGCTAGGTTATGCTGAGTTTGAAGTTGCTAAAATGAAAACTATCAGTAGTACTTTTATATTCACTATATTTTTTTGGCTTAATGGTGCTTTATCTTTCCATTTGATATTAATCAAAAGATCAAAACAATGAGGTCTCAAAGTAAAATTACTGTCACCACCCATTCTGTGTTTGCATTTAGAACTGGCTCATCAGTAGTTGATCCAAGCTATTGGGAGCTCATTGACTCTGGACTGACAACTGGGGAGCCTGCATGGGACCAAACTAGGCCCTCTGAATGTGGTTGATAGTTGTGTGGTTTAATGTGTTTGTGGGTCCCCTGGCAATGAGACCAGGACTCATCCCAGGTACAGGAACTGGTTTTTTAGAGCCCATTCCCTATGGTACAATGCCTTACTCAGCCTTGATGCAGCGGGGAGAGGCGTGTTCCTGACCCAACTTGGTATGGCAACCTGGTTGACTATTCAAGGCAGGCCTTACTGCCTTATGAGGAAGGGATGGGGGAGGGGGAGGAGAATGGGAGGTAGGGGGAGTAGGAGTTGGTATGTAAAATGAAAAAGATATTTAAATAAAAAGAGCTAATAATAATAAGAAAGAAAGAAATGGCCCATCAGTGGGCACAGATGTGTTACATGTAAAATCATGCTCCACCATTCTGAAGAAATGTTTAGCAATGGAGCATCATGATTTTGTCTTGAAAATATAAAAGGATCTTTTCTTACTTCATTATGTGCTACAATAGTGTAAAGTACTCAGTATAGGTAAAAGAAGTGTTTTGTGAAAACAGAATGATTATCATAGAATGAGGGAGGGAAACTATCTTGGCCACAGGAATAACTGAAGAAACATTAGTTATAGAAAAAAAAACAACTAATACTACTGCATGAAGCATTCTTTAGATCTTGAATACACTATAAAAGTAAATGTGCTGAAGAATTGGATTCCAAGTCAATGCATGATTGGGAGGTTGTGAAACGTTTTGGAAGTGGAAAGAGAGGAAGTTAGGTCATTTATAAAGTATCTTTGAAGGAAACAGCTGAAGCCTGGACCCTCCTCTTCTGTCTCTCTCTCTCTGCTTCCTGGCTGTCATTAGATGAATACCTTCATGATCATAAACTCCCACCATTATATAAGCCTTCACAGGTCCCAAAGCAAAGCAAACATGGAATGAAACCTCTAAAATTACCAGCAAAACAAAACTTTCTTTCTAAAAATCTGATTTATTTCCAACATTTGTTACAGTAACAGAAAGTTGACAATGCATCTTACTCCATTTCTCAATGAACACTGGGGTTATATCTACTTTTTAACTACTGTAAAAATGTTTGAGTTCCTTCTTTCAGTTTATTTGGGTATATTAATCTAAAATGCAATGTCTGGATAATGTGTAAATTGTACTTTAATTTAATAAATGTGGACTCTTGGGTTTCAAGGGACACACAGGTTTAGCCAGATGGTATCAGGAGGAAGTGGATAGAACATCCCTCACATGCTCTTGGCTTGCTTAAAAAGAGTGGGAGTGCAGCCAGAGTGTTTTGTTTTGTTTTGTTTTTTATATTTCTTTACACAACATAATTTGACAATTTTTTCCAACCCCCAATTTTACCGAGATGCTCCTCACCTCTCCAGCTCTCATCTGCCTAACTGTATGCTCTCTCTTTCTCTTTCTGTCTCTCTGTTTCTGTCTCTTCTCTTTCTCTCTCTCAAAAAAAATTGAAAACAGAAACAAAGCAAAAAGAACAAGAAACACAAAACTGTCCACAAAAGCACAAAAAAGTCAAACAAGCAAAAGACAAAGAGACAGAAATAGCAAAACAAAGCAAAATGAAGTCAAAAGTCCACAAAATACCAGTGAATTCATTTTGTATTGGCCAACTACTTCTGGGCAAGTGTCCTGCCCCATAGTGTGGTTGATATCCAATAAGACTCCATTGGAGAAAACTAATTTTCCTCTTGCCAGTGGGTATCAGTTACATATACCTTCTTGGGTAAGGGTGGGAAGCCCATGTCCTACTTCCTTCTCTCAGTGCTGGGACCCTGTCTGGTGTGAACTTGTACAGGTCTTGTGCTTACTGCAACAGTCTCTGTAAGTTCATAATGCATCAGTTAAGTCATGTCTGGACATATTCCATCACCTCCAGCTCCTAAGAATCTTGCTGCCTCCTCTTTTGCCCAGATTCCTGAGTTTTGGAAGCAGGGTTGTGAAAGCATCCCATTTAGGCTGAGTACTCTACAGTTTCTCACTCCCTCCACATTGTCTAGTTGTGTGTCTCATTGTTAATTCCAAAATCCTGCAAGAAAAACCTTCTCTGATGTGGATGGAACAAGATGCTGATTTATAGATATAGCTGCATGTCATTAGGAGCCATTTGATTTCTCACTCAATGGATTTCTTCTCCTGTTTCTCAGTATATCAGTATTCATAATACTTCCTAAAACCAATACTATGTTTTCTCAACAGTAGTGAAATAGCCATTAATTAGAAACTATGAAAACATTTTTTAAAAATGTTTAGTCCAATGTTTTTCAAAAAAATAAAAAGAATTAAAACCAGACCCACCCCATCTACTTCTTGATGAATTTCTGAGGAAATAGCTCCACGTCACTGTGAACCAGTGAAGCTTAGCCACTCGTGCTGAATGGACAGCCTCATTTCATTGTCCACAGATCTCACAAAACACAGAGGGAATGTGACCAGTGCTTTAAGCATCTCCCAAGGAATGAGTGGCACCAGAAGTCTAACTTGACCTCCAATTTACACAAATCATAAAGATCTATCTTTATTATTCAATTTTGTGTTCAAATATTGAATACATGGGAATAAGGTAGATATGTACCGAAAATACTGTATTTAGTTGATTCCCCAGTCTCCCAATGGTATGGACTGGGGTGTGTGTGTGTGTGTGTGTGTGTGTATGTGTGTGTGTAGATAAGAATACAACCTCAAGAGCTATTCAACAGAGACAGTGTCTCTCAATGAGCTCACGTAGCACAGGAAGAAGGCTGGCCATGAACCCTTCTGAATTGCCAGTATCTTCCACCATCACTAGGGTGACAAATGCAAGGCACTCTGCCTGATTTTGTATGTGGGTCATAGGACTGCAATTTAGGTTCTCATAATTATAAGGTAAGCACTTTACATCCTGGGGCTGTGTCTTCCCCTAGATATGACATATCTCATAAAAAAAATGATGATGTCTCAAACAGTATTAGCACATGAATATACACAGATACCTTTCAGCATTTTAATAGCAATACTTTATACATATCATTTTAACCTTTTCATTCCATCCCCTTGAGCAATGCTGCCATCAGCCGTATTGTGCACCTTTCAAACAAAAAATTACTCTTCACAGACCTTATTAATTGTCTGAAATACTTAATCAGTATTAAGCATGGAAATGTCATTTTGTGACACTCTAAAGAATACTGCAATTTTGTAATAATGTTCCTTTAGCGAAACTCACTGTTTTCCATGTCTCTTTAAATAAGCATTGCTGGTATTTAATCAGATTTTGCAATACTGCTGTTCATCACAATTTGGGCTAATTAAGTCCTTTTCATTCCAAGAGCAACTAGCACCATGTTCCCCTTAAGCTTTGTAACTTTGGTTTATTCTGAGCTATTTTGAATGTTCTTTTAAAAATATTGTGAAAAGACATATGAAATAGCAGTCAAATATTTGCAAGATGTCAGTGACAATGATCTGAAATTTTATGTGAGATAATATACCTGTACTAACAGCATAGTAAAGATTCGTCCTGGGAAGGCAGCAACATTGAAATCATACCAAGAAGAACTTCAGTTTTTGCTCCAGAGTGGAACGAACCATGTAACCTTGAGCCTTAATTTTCTTGTGTATAATATCTACTTTTTAAAAGACAGAATAAGAAACACTGTTTCTTTTATTAAAAATGGGTTTTTGTGAAATATTTCCTGGTTACGGTTTCCCCACCCTTTACTTCTCACAGTTCTTCTCTACCCCGCCTCTCATCAAATTTACCCCTCTCCCTCTCACTTCCATCCCCTGTCTCTCAATAGAAAACAAGCAAGCATCTAAGGGATAATAATAAGATAAAATATAATAACGTAAAACAAAACCAACAAATTGGAATAGGGCAATACAAGCAAACAAACAAACAGAAGGAAAAGCACCCAAGAAAAAGCACAAGAAACAGAAATAGATACAGAGAACTCACTGTTCCCATACTCGGGAATCCCATTAAAAAAAATTATCTAAACAAAGCACCTGTATGGTAAAAAAATGAAAATAAAAATAAATAACATAATTTTTTAACAAAAGAAAAGATAAAAGGAAAAACCCCTGATACAACATTATGAGACAAGGAACCTCAAAAGATACCTTTGAGTGCCTTTTCTGTTCTCCATCTACTGCTGGGTGTACAGCTACTCTTAAGAGTAGTTTGCTTCCTAAGTGAGACTTGAAAGAAATTAAATTTTTATTTGCAAGTGATTATCACAATTAGAGATAGCTTCTGGATTAGGTATGGAGATATGATGTGTCCACTTCTCCTTTCAGCTCTAGCATCCCATCTGGTCTGGACCAAGGTAGGACCTGTGCCTGTTGCCTCAATCTCTATGAGTTCATATTTGCCTTGGTCCTGCTGTGTTTAGAAGGCCTTCTTTCTTCCCTATGGCTCTTATACTCTCCCTGTCTTCTCTTCTGTAGAGTTTCCCAGATTAAAGGGGAGGTACTTGATGGAGATATTAGGGCCGATTGTTCCAAGGGCTCTCACTCTCTACATAATGTCTGTCTATGGGTCTTTGTATTTGCTACCATCTGCTGCAAGAGGAAACTTCTCAGATGATGCCTGAACAAGGAATTAATCTATGAATATAGCAGAATGTCAGTAGGAATCATTTTATTGTGGTGTTCATTTAGTAATACTGTAGTATTTGATTTAAACCAGGTCCCTTGGGCTATCTAGCTTTAGGATCATAGTCAATCTGAATGGATTCAATCACTTGGAGTGGACCTTCAGTCATCATTGTTCAGATCATGTCTAGGCAGCCCTGTTGATAAGACTTTATTGGTATAGATTTTCTGATATATCTAGGAGGCACAATCTCATGGCCAATTTCCTGTCTCTTTGGTCAATTGCTTCTTTACTTAAAACATTATAAAAGTTCACAGAATCAATTAGTCTTCAGTTGCCTTTTCTCAGTACTTATATCCATTCATCCCACTTATCTAATAAGAATACCTTTCTTTCTTTCTCCTTTTTTTGGGGGGGGGTTAAAAGTTTTTATTTGCTCTTTTTTTTAATTTTATAATTAATTTAATTTTACATATCAGCCACGGATTTCTCTGTCCTCCCTCCTCCCCACTTCCCCCCAATCCACCCTCCATTCCCATCTCCTCCAGGACAAGGACTCCCCTGGGGATTCAGCTCAGCCTGGTAGATTCAGTTGAGGCAGGTCCAGTCCCCTCCTCCCTACATCAAGGCTGTGGAAAGTGTCCCAGCATAGGACCCAGGCTCCAAAAAGCCAGCTCATGCACTAAGGACAGGTCCCAATCCCACTGCCTGGGGCTTCCCAAACAGTTCAAGCTAATCGACTGTCTCGCTTATCCAGAGGGCCTGATCCAGTTTCATGGGGGCTCTTCAGCTATTGGTTCAAAGTTCATGTGTTTCTATTAGTTTGGCTATTTGTCCCTGTGCTTTTTCCAATCATGGTCTCAACATCTCTTGCTCATATAATCCCTCCTCTCTCTCGCCGATTGGACTCCCAGAGCTCCACCTGGGAATGTCTTTATCTTATATACATAAATTTGCCAAGTTGTCTAACTACCACACATTTATTAATTTCCCATAAATATTGAAATTTTTCTCCATGCTCATACTGTGTTCCTGTTCTGTAACTCCACACCATCTTTAGTGATGAAATTCCTTTGAATTTGCTTCCAGTTGTCTTCCCTATTATTTGGAAATTGTTACTTTTAGTTCTTGATACTGATATAATTTGTTGAGAACTGTGGTGATATTTTATTTGTGCTGAAATGTGATATTTTATTTGTATATTAATAAATAAATTTGCCTGGAGATCAGAGGTCATAGTGAGCCATAAAACAGAAGTCAGGCGGTGGTAGCACATGCCCTTAATCCGATCACGTGGCAAGCAGAGTCTCTGTGTGTTCAAGGACACAGCCAAGCATGGTGACTCACGCCTTTAATCCCAGTACCAACCATAGAGGCCTGGAAGTCTGTATAGACAGGCATTGATGAGGAAGTGATGTGGCTGGACTTAGAGCCAATGAGAAGGCAGAATAGGAAGGCAATATAAGCACTGGTTAGACAGGAAGAAGCTCTCTTTCTCTGGGGAAGCTACAGTATGGTGGTAAGCTAAGGCTACTCATGGCTATTCACTATTTCTCTGATCTCTTTGGCTATTACCCCTGTATTTAGTTCCATGTTTCTTATTTAATAACACTGTTAAGAAATTCGTCTACATACAATATTATTTTTAAGGTGTGTTACTTTTGTTCATGTTGTATTTGTTTAACTCTGTGAAACTGTGTCACTGTGCCTGTCTAAAACACCTGGTGGTCTAATTAAGACCTGGCCAATAACAAGGCAGGAGAAAGGATAGGTGGGGCTGGAGGGCAGAGAGTATAGAAGGAGAAAACCGGGAGGAGAGATCTAGGACCCAGGAGCCAGAGAAGGAGGAGGACTCCAGGGATCAGTCACCCAGCTACACAGCAAGCCACGGAGTATGAGTAAGATTTATAGAAGAGAATGGGAAAAGACCAGAGGCGAAAGATAAACAGAACAATTTAAAGTTAAGAAAAGCTGGCTAGAAACTAAGCTAAGCTAAGGCCGGGCATTCATAAGTAATAATAAGCTTCCGCATGTGTCATTTATTTGGGAGCTGGGTGGCAGACCCCCCCAAAAGAAACAAAGAGCAAAAACCAAAAACAACAACAATTATTTTATTTTACCCTTCCCTTTCGTCCTTTCAAATCCTTCTGTATATCCCTCTTTGCTGTCTTTTAAATTCATTGCTTCTGTTTTTTTAAATTAACTTTTGTTATGAGCATGCATGGATACATGTATACTCCTAAATATAACTATGCAGTATGTTCAATGTACTTTGTATGTATGTTTTCAGGGATAACCATTAAGTGTTATGCAAGCAATTGTGCTCTTCCCTGAGGAAGATTATTTCTCCTGCTCTCGGCCTTCCTTAGTTGCCTTTTGTTCTTTATGAATGGTTGAGGCCAGGTGAGCTTTCCCCATCCACCTCAGCTTGTCTGTCAGTTTTGTCCTTTTCAGCGCTGTGTTTAGGCAGTCATGTTGGTGTGCTCTTCCTGGTATAGATTCTGACATTCCTAGGAGGCACAATCTCAGTAAACACCCCAATCCTCCTGCTTTCACAAAGTTTCTGCCTCTTCTTCTACATTAGATCCTAAGATCCAGGCTCTGGAGTTGGATTGTGCATGTTCCATTAGGACTGGGCTTCACAACTTTGAATGTTGATTGATCATGGTTTTCAGGAATGCTGTCTGTTGCAGAGGTTAGAGGGCCATGATGGCTAATACTGGTGGTCAAGTTGACTATATCTGCAATCAAGTAAAACCCAAGCAGCTGCACACACATGTGAAGGGTTTTCTTAATTTGATAATTTGAGGTGAGAAGACCCAACCTATATCTTGATCCCTTGAGTTTGGAAAAATTCACCCTATATCTGGGCCACACCTCCTGGTGGGAGCCTACAGAAAAGGGCTTGGAAGAATGAAACTTTTTTTTTCCTTGCTGCTTGCATTCACTTTCACTGGCAAGTTTAATCTATATCCTGCTGCTGTGGCAATCCTTCAGTGGTAATAGGGCCCATTTCTTCAGGATTCCAATGCAGGCTGAAGACCAGCTGATATATGCAGCTTTGTTGCCTTTCTTTCACGAGAGCCATTTTTGTGCTAGCTACAACACAACCAGTAAGCCAGTCTAATATATGTATCATCAATTCAAGCTATCACTCTGTTCTTCTAGAGAACGCCGACTAATACAGATTGTAAAGAGAAATTCCCTTGATGAAGGGTGAGGACTACAGTTATATGTGAATATTGAGAGCTAGGAGCCTCAGATGAGAGAGAACCTGTGACATTTGTCATTCTATTTCCCAAGATAGACTCTGGAAAAGGATGTATGGGATCTGGCTTCTTTCTCTCCTTTAACAAGTGAATTTTACAAAGTTTCTATTATATTTGACTTTCAAGGAACTAGCTTTTAACTTTTAGAGTTCTATTGTTTTTGGTTTATCTCATTAATTTCTGCTTCATTCTTTTAATTGGATCTTTCAAAATTCGATACCTAGGCTAAAAAGATGCCTCAGTGCTCCAAAAAGAATATTGTTCTACTGTTCTTCCAGGAGGTCCTGGCTCAGTTCTCTGCATCCATATGGGTGTTTTTAGCAGTCTGTATTTCCAGAACCAGCCAAACTAAAGTCATTTGAGGACTGCCACAGGTACCAGGCATGCATGTCCTGTATGTGCATTCATGCAGACCAATACTCATACACATAAAAATTTAAGGAACACCAAAACATTCAGCTCTGTTGTTCAGCTTCCCTGTGTTTTCCAGGGTTCATTTGGAAAGGCAGAGCAACTGTCAGCATGTCTTAGAAGGAAAGAAACTGTAGGGGGCTTACACAAGTTTCTTTTAAGGACTAAGCACTTATTGGAGCATCGAAGTCTAATCTAGAGTATTATGAGTGGATAAGGCATATTTTGTTTTAACACTGAAAAAATTTAATAAAAAGCAAGTACATAGAAAAATAACTATTAAAGCCAAATGACTTCCATGTGCTCCTCTCAAACTACATGACACAAACACTGTTTCTACTTTTAAGTGTTTAAGATAATTTTTACATTTCTAATATAATTTCTGCCTTGAAATATAGACTACACAGAAGTACATTTCCATTTCTTGTATTTTTACATGATTTATATAGTGTGTCATAAATAGATTAATGAATAATATGAAAGATCATGCCACATTTCAACCAGATACAATAGTGCTAATCTTTTTGGTTATTTTTACTATGCTGTTTCTTTTCTCGACTCATTCACACATCTTTATATATAAATTTATATATGTATATGTGAGGATGTGTGTGTGTGTGTGTGTGTGTGTGTGAATGTGTATTGTAAATCATTTGAGAAATGCAGGCATCAAATGCATTTAGTCCAAAATGATTCAATATTTAATTTTTTAAAAATAAGATCATTTTATTACAAAACAATGCATTTCTCTATGCCTCCTATTACATTATTTAATCTGTATAACACAATACATTATTGTTTTTTGACATAACTTTTATAGACATTTTGTTATGAAATATATGAAAAAGATGTTTTAAAATATAACATGATATGAGAACCTATACAATTTTGAAAGAGTTTATAAATTTGTAAATGTGTGTGTGTGCACATGTGCTCATGTGCATTTGTGTGTTTATGTTTGTTCAAATGTGTGTGTGGCATGAGCGTGTGTGTGTGTGTGTGTGTGTGTGTGCTTATATATGTATCAGAATCAGATGATAGTAAGAAATATACTTTTGACTTCCTTGCTCTCACTGTCAAAATAATCTAACAGACTGGTTAATTCATCTCAGCTATAGTGATAGAGCCTACATTGTTTCTTACCAATTTTATAGATTAGGAGGTTTTATCCAAATAGTCTTTGCCTGCAGGGTTTAAAATCCATTAAAAACCTAACTATTGCAAAAACTGACAGAGAATATAGTGTTTCTCTTTACTTCTTTCCTCAATTTTTCTGCTTAGCTTCAACATAGCATTCCTCCATTTTCCAATACTAGTAAACAATGATGCGATACATTTGGACCCATCCTTACCTTAAGTAAGGTGCCAGATGCTTTGAAAAATTATTCAATAAAGACTCGTGTCTTGCCTATGGGACTGTTTCCATTCCTTCTGCTTTGTCAGTGCCTGGATTCCAGCTAAATTAACTCAAATCAAAGTGACAAGCGTCATATCTAGAAATTTATACTGTGGTATAAAGTAAAATTACTTTCTAATATTTAGCTTATCATCCCATAATCTGGAAAGAGGAACAGTTTCAATAATTTTAACATGGAAAAGCATTTCTCTAAGGATGACTTCATGTTAGACTACTAGCAATAGTGGAGAAAGTGCCTGAAATAGCCTACCCTGGTAATCAGATTGGTGAATACCCTAACTGTCATCATAGAGCCTTCATTCAGTAACTGATGGAAGCAGACGCAGAGATCCACAGCCAAGCACCAGGCTGAGCTCCCGGAGTCCAGTCGAAGAGAGTGAAGAGGGATTCTATGAGCAAGGGGCATCAAGATCATGATGGGGAAACATACAGAGACACCCAAACCAAATTAGTGGGAACTCATGCACTGTGGACCAATAGCTGTGGAGCTTCCAAGGAACTGAACTAAGCCCTCTGAATAGGCAAAACAATTCTATAGTTTGATCTGCTTAAGGGGCCCCTGACAGTGGGATCAGGATCCATCCCTGGTGCATGAGTGGGTTTTTTGGAGCCCAATGCCTATGGTGGGACACTTTGCAAAGTCTTGATGCAGCGGGTAGGGGCTTGGACCTTCCTCAGCTGAATGTATCAGGCTCTGCTGACTCATCATGGGAGACTTTGCCTTGCAGGAGGTGGGAATGGAGGGTGGTTTGGTGGGGGAAGGATGGGGGATGGGAGAAGGGAGGGGAGGGGGATCTGTAGTTGGTATGCAAAATGAATATAAAATTTTATGGTGACATTTTATTTGTGCTGAAATGTGATTTTACTTGTATGTTAATAAATAAAATTACCTGGAAATCAGAGGTAAAAGCGAGCCATTAACCGGGATTCTGGTGGTGGTAGCACAAGCCCTTAATCCAATCACATGGCAGGCAGAGTCTCTGTGTGGTCAATGACACAACCAAAGGAGGTGACCCAAGTCTTTAATCCCAGTACCAACAACAGAGACCAGGAGGTCTGTATAGACAGGCAGTGACAAGAAAGTCATGTGACTGGGCTTAGAGCCAATGAAAAGGCAGAATAGGAAAGCAATAAAAAGACAAGGAAGAAGGTCTCTCTCTCAGGGGAAGGACATCAGCGAGTTGTCTTGGCTCTTCACTAGTGCTCTGATCTCTTCGGTTTTTAACTCTGTATTTGGCTCTGTGTTTCTTATTTAATAAGACTGTTTAGAATTTCGTCTACAAAATTTCTTAATAATAAAAAAATAAACAAATAAATAAAGACAAAAAAGCATTCAGTTATCTAGAGGTGTGTTCACTATACATATTATCCATATTATCTAATAATAAATAATGTCTGTTAATTGTGCCTTCACTTTTTTTTTTTTTTTTTGGTTTTTGGAGACAGGGTTTCTCTGTGTAGCTTTGCGCTTTTCCTGGAACTCGAACTCACAGAGATCCGCCTGGCTCTGCCTCCCGAGTGCTGGGATTAAAGGCGTGCGCCACCACCGCCCGGCCTGTGCCTTCACTTTTTAATGCAAACACTTATTTCAACAAATATAATTTCATATTTTCCTATTATTGTCCTCATAAACTCCATGACACTCAACCACCACCCCTTAGGACTTTAAAGTGTATTGAGGAGTTAAGATGTATTGATTACTGTGGACTTGAATGAGGAAAATATAATTCTCTTAAAGTAAAAGAAATATACTTGAAAAAGTCACAGTCTTATCAGTCAAACAGTATTTCGTTCTATATAATTATTGATAAAATGAAGGTACAGAATGGAGAACATGAAGAATTATTCAGTTATCCTCAGAGTTTGAAGGTATAGTGTACATGGATTTCAACAGATGCTTAGGCCTCAGCAAGGAAATAAATCTTAAACAAAATAAGTAAAGCATTTACTGATTTACCTTAAGATATGAATGTAAATAAAAACTTATATGGAAAAAGACATAATATGGAGAAAGAGCTTAAGATCATAACTTGATCCACTTGACATCTTATTTGTGGAGAATAGAAAAGTACAGTATTGTTTTCAGTAGAGTTTTGGGCATATTGATATTTTCAGTCAGTAAACTTCAAGAATAGTCTAATTCTACCAAATTCAAAGGCTATGTGAGTTGCCTCTCCAACTCACAACATACTCTGTTATGGCTGCTCTTGGAGTTGTTCCCAGAACTGACACTGTCTTCAGTGGGAGTCACAGACGCAGATCTCAGCACTGAAACTAGTTGAGGGACAGGATGTTATTACAAAGAGAAAATCTGCAAAGTGTTTCAGATATTAGTAACAGCCAAGAGGGAAAAGAAGCGGCAACTAATCAAATGTCAGAGCAGCATCGTGTGAAGCCAGTTCCAGCCTCAGGAAAGGACATGCGGTTCTTTGTGCTTGATTCAAGATTCTTGGTCTGAAGATGAAAATATGTGCCATTTATTTCTCGAAGAGGAAGCTTTAGTCAAGTGGCAAGTCACGACAGTTACTTTAAAACAGAAAGAGTTTAGAAGGAAACATACATGTTTACATTTCTGGAAACAGAATAATAGAAAAAAGTGAAATATGATGAAGTCTGTGCAAAACTAGTGATTGTATGAGAGATTATATTTTGATTAATTTAGTTCATAAAAAGCTGTAATTGTTTTTTCAAAGTGTGAAACCAATTATATTCCTTCTATTTTTGTTTCTGTCATGGCTGGTCACTCATTAGTAAATAAAGAATGCTTTATAAAGTTCAAGGCTTAGCTCATTCCCAGCTTCACTGAACTTATACCATATCTATCCATGCTTCTTATGCACATACTTTCCATTCCTGCTTCATTAAATGTCTTCAGTGCTCCATGCTGCCTTGGATCTGAGGCCATTTATGTATAAACCCTATCTTCTAACCAGAGGGCTGTCCCCTTCCATGTTAAGTTGATCATTGTGTCCCCATTAACTCAATCATCACTTCTTCCAACAAAAGAATCAGGTCAGTTGCTCCACTATGGAAACTCACAGAAGGTATTTCTCTGTATTTTGCCACCATTAAACTTTCTCCAGTAGAACATAAGCTCCATATCACTGTTGCCTAGTGCACTGCTTTATAAATCAAGGAGAACACACAAATGTTTCCTGAGTGAATGAATAAATAAAACAGTGGATCAAAGTTTCAGAGTAATCAACACAATTGCTGAATGAGTTACTAGAAAAGCAAGGAAAAGCAAGGAAAATTTATCCTCAGTAAGTTAGGGCTCTCAGACACTAGTTCATTTCTTATTCCATAGGTAGGAGCTTTTTAAGCTCCACACTAATTATTAGGGTTCACAATGACAGCTCTATATGATACATTGAGGGCACCTTGCCTTCCTGTAAGCAGAGTTAATGCAGAAGAGCTTTCCATCTTTACAACATATTGTCTTAATCAACATAGTATGCAAAAGAAAATAAACACCGGTATTCGCTGTAGTAACTCCCAGATTGTTATCACTCTCCAGCATCAGAAAAGGCATGAGGATGGCTTTTAAAAACAAACAAAATAATAAATTCTGCAATAAAGAATTTCAAATTATTCTTGATGCTGCTGTGCTGACTCGGTGAGGTTGCTTTTAATGAATCAAAATTTCACAAAGACTCAAGAAAATGTAAAAACTGTTAGCATCCCAGTATTAATAAAAGCGATTGAACAATGTTCTATTTAAATGTGCTGTCTTAAAAGTCTTAAAATGAAAACTTAAGTTTCACATTAAGTACTCTAAGCTACTTATTATTAACACCAGAAACCTGGTTACTGTCATAAGAGCCGGAGGCCTTAATGTGTGATTAACAACACAATTAAGTCTCTTAAAAAAATGTTAACAAAGCACAATGAGAGAGCAAGAGAAGGCATAAAAACAGCTGTAATGGATAGATAGCATTAACAACAGAAAACCCAGAGACACTCAACAGAGGTGACAACCTTCCAAAAACAAATTGTAGACTATTGAATCATCTGCTTCTAGAAATCAAACTTATCTAGGTCATCCAGGCCCTGGCAGATTATTATAGAATCAAGCACATAATTTAATGTATTCAGCAGATTATTATAGAATCAAGCACAAATTTAATGTATCAACTGGGAAATCAGAATATATATAAATGAGACAATGCATTCTGAAACAGTCATGCCTTCAAAAATTACATACTAATGGTGTATCTGCAATTCTAAACACTCAATTGTTTCAGAACCAGGTATTGTGAGAAACAACCCACAACGTGTGAAGCTCTAATAGTCCCAAAGTTAAAATAACATAGCCCAAAATTACTATAACACATTATTTATGCTATATGTGTTTAGTTGATAAACATATGTTACTGGAAGCTAAAACCTAGTAATTAAGGATGGTAGAAAATCTTGAAAGGCTCTAGAAATTGATGATAATCCCAAATCTATTGCATTTGACTTGAAAGTTCTTATTTCCAACTTAAAATTCTATAGTCATTACTGAAGAAAAATAAATAAGGCCCCCAAGGCCATATTAATATTTGCAGAAAAATAAATGGGAAAATGTAGTGGTGGTGGTGGTAGTGGTGGCTTTGTGTGTGTGTGTGTGTGTGTGTGTGTGTGTGTGTGATATTTGAGATTAAAACAAACTCTCTTATAGTTTTAGCTGTTGTGCAGAATGATCCAATGAGAGAATATGCTGGTATCAATTTCTGTAACTTTAAAACTGCATGTTTCTTATAGACTTTGAGTTGCACATATACTCTGCTTAGTCCATACCATGCTTTGTATATACTTAGGATTATAATATATGTACTTTAAATTAAATTAATTTAAAGATATCCCCTAACACATGACCAGTTTTTGTTTTCCAACCAATGGTCATCTTCCCTTTTCCTTCCCTCAGGATATAGATGATATGGGAGGAAGGGTGGATGGGTAGGCAGAAGTAGATGGCATTCACTCCCCTCACATATCATGGTTTGGCTGATATATCTATTATCCATGGATTCATGTGCCAAAGATTCAGTCCTCTAGGTTTCATTATTATAGTGATGGAACCTTTGAAAAGTAAGGTTTAGCAGAATGTAATTAGGTCTTAAGATCTCCATTTCCACAACTATGTTAATACTATTTCAAAAGAGTGGGGTCAGATCTGCTGAGAGTGCTCAGTTCTTGGGAAAACAGGTGGTTATAAAGCAAAACTACTCTGCATCCTAACACTTACAAAGCAGACAATTCTTTTGTCAGTTCTCTGCTGTAGAATTATTCAGCCAAAGAACCCTTACTAAGATGCTGGCACCATGCTCTCTGTACTATCCTCTACCAGAATCATGGGCCAAATGAATCTCTTTTCTTGACACATTATCAATGGTTTTGTTATAACAATACAAAATGGAACAAGATGCCATTCAAACAAATGTTACATGGCTACAATGGAGGAATTCTTGAAAAACTAAGATAAATTGATCATTAAAATACTATAATTTCTTAAAGTTATTTTAGGCATCTCAACATCTAAGAGTTATTACATTATAATTCTACAATTTCATGTAATTATTTTAAGCATCTCAGCATCATAGATATTATATTATTATTCATCTGTAGCTAACAAAATAAGAAAAGAGGTCAATAGCTTTCTTTCACGTTTAAGGGAATTTATTTTCTCTCTTCATTTATTAGGAAGGAACAAAGAAGCAAATTATTCCCATGACAACTAGTCATCATTTTATGACCACATCAGAATTCAGAGTGATATTCAGTAACCAGAGTCAAGAGGATGAGCAGAGAAATGGCTATGGAGCCCTAACTAACCTCTTCCTAGAGCCTCTTGTATACTTCGATGTGTGCTGATAGGTTTTCTTACCTTTAGAGTTGGTTTTAATCACACTTTCTTGTATTTGAGAGACCTAAGTTTTATACAGTATACAATGTGATTAATAAAAGATAAATTGGGCTCTAGAGTGTGCCTTATCCAATATGTAAATCCAGAGTAAATTGAACTACAAAATAAAATGATTTCCAAGTCATTGAAGTCTGCAATCAAGAAAAATTATATATAATTTTTAGCAGCCCTAGCCCAATAGTTACAAATAAATATACTATTATAATTAAACCATTTAGAAAAATAAGCATAATGACTTCAAGCAACATCACAGCAAAACACTTTGCTACCTAATTTCTCAAAATGTAAGGCTGTGACAATTGAGTCACACTTAAAATACTTTTATTTTTCTAGCTAAGACTTCTGCATAAATTTGCCTGTTCAAAAGGCAATAAGTACACACACTTCAGGCATATTTGTACATGTAACTTCAGTTACTCTTAATTTATCACCCTCTTTATAAGCTTGATAGCTTTTATCACTAGTCTGTAAGAATCTTCCTGTTTCCTCGCTTGTTTCCATATACAGTCATAAGGTTATAAATTCTGTCCTGTTGGGAGCTTGCTTGTGATCCTCAGTGTTAAATTCTCAGCAAATAGAATAGTGTCTTGCTCACAGTAGGCAATCAATGAATATGTGTTGACTAAATGAATGAATGAGTTAATAAATGAATAGCTTATAAAACATCAGGGCTTACTGTTTTTGTTGCATAGCAGTCTGGATAATATCTGGAGTGTATTTTTCCATTCAAATCCCAATTTCATATTAGTGGTCACCTGGATTTAGAAGGCAGACTGAAACATATCTGAATAAAATATCCTCCTTCATCTTAGCACAATTTATTTTCTGTTCTTAAATTCAGAGTTATCTTTTTGGTGGTAAGGAGATCTATAGAGTTTTTACAAGAGTAAGAATGGAAGAGTCTAAACAAGACCAGGGTTGCCATAGTGCTAGCTCTAAGTGGTCTGTTGTACTATTTCAACAGAAAAATCAGACCCCAACAGCTTTACCTTGATAAATAGCTAGCCAATTTCAAAGCTGTAAGTTTTTCTGTTTACCTGACCTTGCATTTGAGTGGAAGTCACAAGAGTTTAACAGTATAAAAACTGTAAGGCCTGTGCTGACACTCATTTCATATCTACAGTTCCCAAACTCTAAACTCATGAGAGTCATACCGACTGTAAACAGCCCAGCACCATGTTCCCTTTATATAAAGGAGAAGGTCCAGAAATCTTCTGTACTGTGCTTTCTCACAACTAATTTTAGATTTGACCATATAAAATATTTTTCACTACCAATTTAATAGAATTAAGTACTCAACTGCTAATCACCAAGAGTTTAAAATATATCTATTGTCCTATCATTGGTAAAGACAGTGATTTAAGCAGCCATTTAGATGGTCATAATTTCTTTCGTTCTTACATACTTTGATATTTTGACAAGTGGAGATTTGTGGAGGTCACGGGGACTTTTCCTCTCAGAGTTGGCAAATGTTCTTCAAAGTGAGAGAAGTCGCTTTTCCAGTATTCTTCAAGCAGCTGTATTTGTTCTTTTTCTTTCTTTCCATTCCATGTTCATACACATGTTTATGTATTCTCATATGTGTGCACATGTGGGAGATAGAGACACTAGGTGCTGCCTAGTATTTCTCCACCTTTCTTTTTGAGACAATGTCTCTCACTGAATCTAGAACTCTCCCATTTGACTAGAAAGGCTGGCCAACAAACCACTGGGAAACTGTCTCTATGCCTGCCCCCAGCATTTGGACTACAAGTATAGGTTCCTATGTCAGGCTTCTTACTAGAATTATAAGGATCAAAAGTTACAAACACTTGAACAAAAGAGCCATCTCCACAGTCCTAAGAGCCTGATTTTGCACTCACTTATTTTCACATGCTTCTGTCATGATCATAAAGAATCTTTAACCAACGTCGTTCTTTTTCTTAGTCGAATGCTCATAGGAAAGTCCACATGAAGGCTTGGGATTGAGATGCATGAGTATCAGAAGCACATATTGTTATCATTCATCTTTTGGGCATACTTGAGCATGATTTCTTACAGATCACATCATTTTTGATAGACTGCTCTTGTGCACATCATTGCACTTTATGGTCCTATCAATTCCATGTCTCTTGCAAGTAGTAAGGAATGTTCAGGACAAACGGCAATGTGTAAGTCAGTGATCAAATGATTAAATTCTATTTTGGCACAGAAACTGCTTACCTCAGAAGTAAAATTATATACTATGAACAATCTAGCTTTACTCAAAAGCATTAAGTTTCAGGGCTAGTACATAATGTATATTTCAAAATAGTTATTTCAGTCAAATTTGAAGGTTTACAAATAAATAATAAATGTTTGAAGAGCTAGAAATGCTAATTACTGGGATATGATCATTTCCACTTCCATAAAATATGTGAGTTATCACAATGCACTCTCAAATACATGCAACTAACATGTCAATTATAGGTGTCTAAAAGTAAAGTATGCCTATATTGCAACTATTCTTATTAAAAGCTGGATTATTTAAAATTTATAATTTTAAAACTCATCACTGTTATTCTACTGAATAGAATAAAAGTAGCACACTTCTTTTTCATTCTACTGGAATAACAACTTTCTATGTTCTACATTACTGTTGCCAGGCTATCTATGGCATATTTAACTGAGATTAAGAAAGAAATGGTAGGTTGTATATTATTTCTAAGAAATTAGTGGCATCATGCTGTCATTTAGTTCAGATTTCTCTGAAGACTTTACATAATTTTGCATACATCGTCTAACTAAAAATCACAGAAAGTGGTTTGCCTTAAAATATGCTTTGTCATTTTGTTTTATCTGTGTGGAATTTTCAAAGAGAAGCTTGTTCACAGCACATACATTCAAGACACACCAAGTGTTTAACCCCTGCTTTCATATACTTTTTGGATTTTGTTGAATGTGAAGCTGAAGGGATTTAATGGCACATTAGAGCCAGTCTGCCAGAGTTTACTTTTTCAAAATCCAGATCACTAGATCATGGCTTCAGATTGGAACAAAACAGTTCGCCCAAAATTTTTCTTCAAAATAATAGTCCCTTGTTATCGAGTGTTTTCAATAAGAGGCAAAGACTGCTGCTTGTTTTGTGAAAGGGGTGTTTCATTTTTTTTTCTTGATGTGTGTTTAGCTGATCAGAACAAACTCCACTCATAAAAATTTATGGAACGCATGGAATACTGACTCCAAGATGTTCCTGTCCATTTGCGCATGAGCAGAGGACTGGCAGTTAATCCCCCTGATTATGCAAAGATGGGATTATAGCAAGAATTACTGATGGGCTGGTAGGTTTGGATTTCCCACTTCAGAAGTGGTGAATTGTTTCCTTTATGTTCTGTGACAAATGAGCCACCTAGCTGCTTGGCCATGCAGAGACGTTCAAAACAAGCAGAGGAGCTGACAAGACAGCTGAAACTGTTGAAAACTGATTACAGCCAACTTTCACCATACGCAGATCCTTCCAGAATAATTAAATGCTTTTTTTAGTTAAAAATATTCCATGATATTCTCTCCCTATTAGTAAATTTTGTTCTTTTATAATTGTATACTTTGTATTTATTCCTACACTCTCCTCTTTTCCTCCCCCCCACCTTGCTACTCCTACCCTCCCTATACATTGCTTTCCCCTAGTCACTAGTTCTGATTCTGTTTATTTTCCTAGAGAGTTTCATTAGGTCCATCTATGTGAGCCTCAGTTTGGAACTAATCACCAGAGCCCAGTGGAAGCACAAAGAGATACACAACTGGATAATACCACTTTCTTCGAGTCTGTTGGTTGCCAAAATGTCAGCAGTACCTGGAAAGGCCCCATGAGTCCCTTTACCCTTCTTAGCTGCATGTTAGTAGGGCCCACTTTCCTTGGACATAAACCCTCCCATGTAAGCCTCCTTGTTCTCTTTCAAATTCATGGTCTATTTTTTTTATTAATGGTTGTTACATGCATACATGTAATATATGTAATATATATATTCATAAATACAGCCTGCTCAGTCTGTATTACTGTATTATATGACATGTATGTTTATTTTCCAGGCTGGCCATTTGATATTGAATAACCAAGTGTATTGTATAGAAATTAGTGTGTTCTTCCCTTGGGAAGACTGTTTCATTCTCGAAAACCCTTGAGCTCTCACCAGTTTGGGTCAGCTGCCTCTGTGGTCTTTTTTTTTCCCCATCATGACCTTGACCTCACTTGCTCCTGTGATCACTCCTCCCTCTTTTACACTGAAGTCTAGGAGTTCAGCCCAATGCTTGGTTGTGGATCACTGCATCTGCTTCTATCAGTTACTGGATGTAGATTCAATGGTGACAGTTAGGGTAGTCACTAATTGATTATAGGAGAAGGTAAGTTCAGGCACCCTCTTCATTTTTACTAGAAGTCTTAGTTGATGTCATCCTTGTGGATTCCTGGGTATTTCCCTAGCACCAGGCTTCTCCCTAACCCCCTAATGGTTCCCTCACTGTCCCCACCTCTACTCAGCCGTCTCAGTCCCTCCTGTTCCCATCCTCCATCCCTTCCTTTCTATTTCCCTTTCCCAGCTTACTGAGGAGATCTTAACTATTTCCCCTTCCTGGGGCCCTCCATGTGTGCCCCTCTCAGGGTCCTCCTTTTCACCTAGCCTCCCTAGGTTTGTGGATTGTAGCCTGGTTACCCTTTGCTTTGTGTCTGATATCCATTTAAGACCGAGGACATACCATGTTTGTCTTTCTGTGTGTGGGTTACCTCACTAAGGATGATATGTTCTAGTTCCATCCATTTGCCTGCAAACCTCATGATGTCATTGTTTTTCACTGCTGAGTAGTATTCCATTGTGTATATGTACCACATTTTCCTTATCTATTCTTCAGTTGAGGGGCATCTAGGTTGTTTTCAGGTTCTGGCTATTACAAATAATGCTACTATAAATATGGTTGAGCAAGTGATCTTGTGGTATGATAGAACATGTTTTGGGGATATGCTCAATAGTGGTATTGCTGGGTCTTGATGTAGGTTCGAGATCATGATGGGACAAACCACAAAGACAGCTGACCCAAAGTGGTGGGAGCTCATGAACTCTGGCCTGTCAGTTGGCGAAAATGCATGGGACCAAACTAGGCTTTCTGAATGTGGATGACAGTTATGTGACTAGTCTTGTTTGGGGAGTCCGTGGCAGTAGGACCAGGCCTCAGCCCATGTGCATGAAATGTTTTTTGGAACACATTCACTAGGGTAGGAAACCTCTCTCAGCCTTGACACAGTGGGAAGGGGATTGGTTCTGCCTCAACTTTCTATGCCAGACTTTTTTGACTCCCCAAGGGAGGCCTTATCCTCTCTGAAGAGTGGATGGGGGGTGGGATTGGGGGATGTTGGGGGCGGCTGGAGAAGGAAGAGAGAGGGAACTGGGGTTGGTATGTAAAATGAAAAAAAAACTTTTTCAAATAAATAAATTAAAAAAGAAAAAAAAAACCCTTGATTGCCTTTAGTTCTTTATGTAGGGTTGAGCCTGCTTAAGACCTGTACCACAAGAAGAAAATCATGCCTGGTGCTTGAATCCTAGCCAAACTTCCAGGCCTAATGAAAGAAAACCTATAACCACCACTTTACTAAACCAGGAAAATCCCCAGCTACATTCGAAATATTTGTCCTTGTATCCGCACTCTGCATCCTTGATCAAAGAAACATCTCTGCAAGAAAACCACAACTAATCAAAATCCAGAATTGTAGATCCCATCTCTAATGGATACATCTACAACACAACCCTCACAACTAAGAATCAGGTACAATTTCAGAAGAGGTGGAAAGACTGTGAAAGCAATAGGACCAGGGAAGTTGAGTTAGAAGCTACACATGTGAATTATCACCACCATGATTACCTAAGCATAAATTGAACAAGGAAAACAAAAATAAACATGGATGGGGCAAAGTCCACAAGGCCTCAACCCTACACAAAGAACATTTTGACATATACGTTTGTGTTTTGTGTGTGCATATACATACAGCTATATGCCTAGGTAGGGATATATCATATATATCAACACACATTCTGATGAAGGACATACATGTTCAGATATATAGTATACAAATACATTATGAGTAATGATTGAAAATGATATGAAAATATCAATTGTGACATTTTCTTATTTTAATATATAAATAAATGAAAATATATGGAAACTCCATTTATCATGGTCTCTCTTTCCTTGTTCTCCCTCTCTGTTCTTGATCCAGCTGGGATCTCCTGCTCCGCTAAGCTCCTTTTCCCTCGACCCTTGCCCTTCATTACCCTCCCTCACACCCAGTTTGCTCATGTAGATCTCATCCATTTCTCTGTCATTGGGCGATCCCTGTGTCTTTCTTAGGGTCCTCTTTACTAGGTAGCCTCCCTGGAGTTGTGAGTAGCAGTCTAGTCAGTCCAGGCAGTGGGACCAGGACCTGCCCTTAGTGCATGAGCTGGCTGTTTGGAGCCTGGGGCCTATGCAGGGACACTTTGCTCAGCCTGGGTGAAGGGAGGAGGGGACTGGACCTGCCTCCACTGAATCTACCAGGCTGAGCTGAATCCCCAGGGGAGTCCTTGCCCTGGAGGAGGTGGGAATGGGGGGTGGACTGGTGGCAGGGCAGGGGGGGGGGGGAGGGAGGACAGGGGAATCCATGGCTGATATGTAAAATTAAATTATAAAATAAAAAAAGAAAATATATGGAAACTACTTTTATGAAGACTTCCATTATTGTGCTAGGTTTGCATTTGATTACTAATTATATATGTAATGATTTATGTAGGGATTGATAATTCTGTTAGATTTCTTGATATCAGTACTACAGTGTATTCCAGAAATTTTGTCTAGATCAATATTCCAACTTACCAGATATTCTACAAAATAATAAGAAATGGAGATGTATCATCCTACCTAATGAGGATCAGAATATAGATTTTAACAACAGAAATATTGGGCACATCTGTTCTATCAACAGCTGTGACAGAATCCAGGAAATATGAAGGGAAGATGAAAATTCGGACATTAGTTGGTAAAAGAATGTGGAACTATCATAAACATGAAAAGGAAATATACTTTGTAGATTTATTTATTGATTTTGTGTCACTGAAACCTAGCTTAGTTTCATAAATCATATACTATGGAGTCGTAAGAGGTTATAAGTGTTAGTTTTGATGAAGATCACACATGCACACACATACACACAAACAAATTTATCAATAATAATCAAAGAAAAAGGAGATATAAACTTGAGAGAGAGAAGACACATGGGAGGGTTTGAAGGAAAGGTAGCTAGGAGGAGATAGAGGGAGGATGAAGATGGGAAAAGTAGTAATATTCCACTTCAATGAAAACATTTAAATAATGAATGGAAATAATTAATTTCAAATTGATTATATATCCAATCAGAGTTATCTGAAGAACTCAGTTTCGAGTAGGTGAGATTGCTATTTTTGTACAAGTCAAACATTATTTATCTCTATTCATATGCTGATGGAACAAGCTGCTGGATATGAAAAGGCATCCTAGGTAAGTCATAAGGCCACACACATGCATTAACTACTTTTTACTGATACATGATCTTAACATCTGTCCTTGGGAAAATTTAGGAGAAATATTATTTCTGATAATATTCAAATGAGTAAAAAAATCAGTCAAAAATGCTGAAGTGACTAAAGTCTGTCTTCTTGAAGCAAAAATGTAGCCTTTCTTATGCCAAATATTTCTAGCATTAGGTCATACTGACTTGTAACTAAGTCTGTTCTATTTCTTCCTCCCTTATTTTCATGTTTTTCAGTGTTGGTGCCAACTGTCAATTCTCATTTCACCACCCCCTCTTTTTGAACTATAAAAATAACCCTGGTGTTTTATCTAGTATGTCAAACATAACTTTTTCTATTTATCTATTTCAGCATTGTCACAGATTGTATCCCCCCAAACCCATAGAATTCTGGGAATCATATATTACAATGGCCTGTACAGTTGAATTATGATTAACTGTAACTATATACATATTGCTACTGAGATACAATTTAACTCCATTTAGATTTTAACATGTAGAATTTTGAAAAGTACAGTTATCTTTTATAAAGCTGAAGATGTATCTGGAGAGACGATTCAGTGGATAAGAGCATATACTACTCATGCAGAAGACCCCATTCCCAGCACCCATGATGGGCAGCTTAACACCACTGTTAAGTGTATTTCTGGGAATCTAACACCTCTGGCCTCTTCAGGCATACACTCATGCTCACATATTCAGACACATAATCATACACATATGAATACTCAAAATAATACTTATAAGTCTTTATAATTTGAAAGTACTCAGTTAGCCATCACACTTTTCTATCTCTAAACATATACTGTTTTAATTCATCTAAAAAATTGTACTCATTTTATTTAAACAGTAAAAGCCTAAGAGAATAAATCTACTAATCACTCTGAATTGATTACTACCCAATGTGTATGCAAATCAAAACATCACATTGTCTTTCTTGATGAATACAAACATTGTGCCATTTAAAAAATTAAACTATCTTTTTCTTATTTTTTTGATATGAAAATTCTTAGACAAATGTATTCTCCAAAACTGTTAGAGCATCAGTAAGAATGTGAATATTAGAGCTAATTAGTTAACACCACTACTTAGATAACTGGGATTAACTTCACATAAGTAGATACCCCTTGTGAAAGCTGGCCCGTGTCTGTAATATAACCCTTCCACCTCAGTCATCTTTACACTTCATTTTAGCTGGAACTAAACTGAATGCCTAAGTACAATATTGGGCTATTTATCCCTGTTCTGTCCTTATGCCCAAAGCTTCACAAGTAGAAAGCAACAAACCGTGGGAAAAGCTTTCTTCAAAGCTATAAACTCCTTTGATTGTGACTGTTGGCTGATATGCCCCTGTTGGCCTGCACACGGCAACCAGAATCAACTTGGTCAGTTGACAAGCTGTTTATGCTTCTGGCCACTTACATAAAAGGCAGATTATGTTACTAAAATTTAAAATGTATAATATCATAGTTTATTTACATAATAAACCAATACAAATCCTCAAACTATTATTCAGAATGCTAAAATCCAAAGTTTCAGATATTGCTTTATTAGACCACATCTTATGACTCTACAAATGACCTAAAATTTTATCTCAGAATGCTGACAGTACCAGAACCTCCCTCCTCTCCTACCAACATATTTATATCTATAGCATTATATTCCCCTTTTTCAGCCATTTTAGCTAGTTTCTTCCTTACTTTTTTTTTCCAACTATATTTTCACAGACATGTTTTATTCTCATTTTCAGGGTTTTGTTTTCTGAATTGCTTTATTATTATTTTCCTCCTATCTAATGTTCTGTCTGCAGAAAATGATCTACCATTACTGAATAATAGATAAAATCCTTTTGAACTAACTTCTAAATACAAATAGGTCATTTATAACAGAGGTTTTCATACAATCTACTCTACTAAGTCTATTGAAAGTGTTTCTATTACTGATCCAAAACCAATTTCTCCACAATCCTATAATTCCATGGATTTTCTTTTATCTGATTGAGAGCATCAGTTTTACAATCTATATAATATGCATTCTAGTTCATATACCAAGATAGTCTCCCTTTATAAATTCAAATTATAATAACCATAAAAATAAATAAAACAAGAAATACTTTTCCATTTTACTTCAAACATATATCTGCTACTGATATTGTGGTAGGTATTATTTTTTCCTCTAAGACTACTCCTTGTTAGAACAAACATCCTATGAAAGCATATATATATGCTAAAGTACTAGCAGGTCCATTGCCTAATTATTTACATATCCCTTATACCATCGATCTTTCTTCTAACAAATTGGCTTATGACTTGCTGAGCTCAGTAGTTCAGAGGCACTTGGCTCTGTGAAAGCTTAGACTCATGTTTTTCTTGCATTTCTTCACTTTTTTTAAATGAATATGCTTTTATGCTGCCAGGAACATTAGTGATAGAAATCAGTTTGTCCATGCATCACGTTATTCAAAGAATAAAATTTACCTATTTAAGTGGACTTTCTTGAATATCTGTTGAGTTGAAAGAAAATCCTATTAATCTTCTATATTTAAAGAAAAAAATATACTTTCCTATTTCATCTTGTCAGTCATTCCCAATTGTTAACAAAGTAAAAGATATAAAATATTAATAATGAAATATTTTATATATTTATGAATTAAAAAATAGTAATGATTCAGAACCAGTAGTAATAGTATAGAAATGGAGTTACTTGCATAGGCAGAAAAATGTCCTTAACAACAGTTAGTTACATAATCCTTCAAGGGAACAGATACGATTTGCTCTGATTAAGCAAACATCTATAATGAATTTCTACTGCTCCCTTCATGCAGTCCTTACATTTGTTATCTTTTTTAATGAAAAATATTATGTAAGACACATAGAACAATCTTCAATTATATAGTTATGTGATTAACATTCTAAACTATTATATTTTTCTACAGTGTTTGCCTTTTAAACTATCAAATTATTTTAATTGTTAATAACTACAAATGATATTCTTTGAGGTTTTCATTGAGTTATTTGTATTTCAAAATTTAATAGCATTTAAGCTGCGTTCATTAAACTATTATAAGAATTTATTTAATTATTTCTTTGTCTTGAGATTAATATAATTACATAATATCTCCCTCCACTCACTCCTTCCAAACTCTCCAGTATAACCTTCCTTGCTCTCTTTCAAATTCATGGCCTCTTTTTTTTTCCACTTATTATTCTTACATTTTACACACATACACACACACATATAATATGTATGTATATATTCCTAAATACATGAATACATCCTGTTCAGTCTGTATAGTGTTATATGTATGTATATTCTCAGGGCTGAACGCGATTGCCTACAGTCAGTTGAAAAGGGACAATAACAATAGACACGTTGACAGGGATAAGGAGTAGAACGCTGAGCAGGTCTCAAGCCTGTATAAACTAAAGCCGGCTAAGGAACACCGAGAGTGAGATAAATAGTCTTTCCCACATGCATCTTTGTTGTATGTAGTCCTCAATAAAATTTGAATGGAGAAGATTTAATTTCAAGCTATTTGGGGGGCCAGCTATCACAAAAGCCTCCTGTTTAAAAATATTAAAATTTCTACCTGAGCAGGATTTAAAGGTCCACTTACAT
The DNA here is from genome assembly GCA_902168405.1 of Peromyscus aztecus. Taxonomy (NCBI): domain Eukaryota; kingdom Metazoa; phylum Chordata; class Mammalia; order Rodentia; family Cricetidae; genus Peromyscus; species Peromyscus aztecus. The sequence continues at coordinate 33,047 of CABHPQ010164024.1, forward strand.
CAATAGCTTCAGAGGCCAAGCCCTCAGTCAAAGTAGGACCTTATGATAAACTAATAAAAAAATTGGGTATTCCTTGAATACTCTTATATTTAGTAGATGACCTTGACATTCATTGTTTTATAGATTTTTCTTCAAAAAGATGACAAATATACTTACCAATTTTATTTTGTCCAAATAATTGTACATTTTAAAAATAGCTTCAATAATACTAGAATGACAGGAGTGGACTTTTAATTATCAAACTAAGATACAAACCGTGAAAATAAAAAGAAACAATAAAACAGAAAAAGGAAAAGCATAAATTAGTTATGAATAAAATGAACAAAGCTGGCTTGTAGAAATAAAGCTGAAAAAAAAAACAAGAATGCAACAAATGTAAAGGCAATGTACATACTCATAAGATTATGGCTTATCTTCTTAAAGAGAGCAACCTAGCATCTCTGTGCAGATGCATATTTATAATGTAAAAAAAAAACACACAAGGAAGAAATGTCCAAAACCCTTTCAAAATAAATATCAATATGATAACTGATACATGCCAAATAGATTTTGAAGACATAATAAAACAGAGTGAAGGTTTCTACTGGCAAAATATTACAATAGTGGCAAGTATCAACAAATAACCAGCTGTCTGGGGAGTCCCATTTCCCTTGAGATAGTTTAAATCTATTTATTGAATGAAATTTTCAGTCGATGAACTAATATTCAGTACCATACATACACTGAAGAACAAAACATGGTCCTTCTTCCCATGAATAGGAAGATAATTAACCAGCAATTATTAATCTATCCTAAAAGAACAAAAAATCATCCAGGAGTGTTATTAAAGAATACACTTAGGAAGTGAGCCTAAGAATTTAGAGCATTTTGCTGAGCTCCCCAGCGAGTCTATTGCAGCTAACTGGTACCCATATGTAGGAGAATTCTGCAAGTGGGGCCAAGGAACAGTCTCTTGCTTCCCTCAGGCCACTACTGTCTAATGGTCTCTACAGCAGAATGCCCATCTCATCAAGCTTCTAAACTCTGAAGTTGAAAGCCCTAGTATTTGCCCACACATTTTTAGAGCATACAGCCATTGCACTGGTTCTTCTAAGACCAATGTAATAGTGCTTAAACAAGTTTTCATTTTTCTCTCGTGTGTAAAATTCTGCACGGAAAGTGTTTTGAAACATCGTCATAGAATCTTTTTTTGTGAACCAGGTTTTGTCTGTTTGTGTTTAAATATCTTATACAGCCTCAATAGCGGGCTTTTCCCTTGTCTTATTGTATTCTGTTTTGTCATGTTTGGTTGTTGTCTCTTTGAGGCCTGCTCTTTTCTGAAGGGAAGTAGAGGAGGAGTGAATCTGGGGGCAGGGGAAGTGAGGGGGACCGGGAGCTGAGAGGAGTGCAGAGAGGGGAAACTGGCCAGGATGTATTGTATAAGAGAGGAAGCTATTTTCAATTAAATATATATACTTTACTACCTCATCTATATCGCAGAACATAGGAGATAAATACAAAATTTTAAGGGTCAGGGACTTTCTGAAGACAAGAACTTGAAACTGTGCAACCTAGTCACATGTCTACTTTATCTGCAACCCATGCTAAGAAATAAAGCTTCTACAGACAACATGTGTAGAGCTCAGCATATTCTATTATGAAGAAAGGAGTGATGGTTAACCTTGAATATCAACTTGATTGGATAGAACACTTGCAAGGGTGCTTCCAAAAGGACCATCCAGGAGAGGAGACCTTTTCTAAATGTGGGTGACTGCCTCCCACAGGCTAGGTCTCCCAGACAGAGAAGTGACATAGAAAACCTTAGAGTCCACAAATCTCAAATTCTCTCTGTCTTTGTCTCTCTGTCTCTGTCTCTCTGTCTGCCTCTGTCTCTCTGTCTCTCCTTTCTTTCTCTCCCTCTTACTCTCTCCCTCTCTCCTCTGAATCTCCCACTCGCTACCCCATCTCTTTTGACTGTCATTGTATGAACTGTTTTGCTTTGTCACATTATCATCAACAGGATAGACTGAAAACTTGCAATTGCCTCTAATTCTTCATCCCTTGCTGTCATCACATCAAGGAGAATTATAGATAACATAGAAGGTGAAACATGAACTCGGGGCAAATGTCAGTTTCTGTCTTAGGTTTACCACAATTTAATTTTATCAACAGAACTTTTGAATTAAACAGTCTATCCATGATGCATTATGCCCTCCAAATCACTCAAAAAGGAAAAAGTTTTAGTTTCACAAACTCTTCAGAAAATAGAAAATTAAGGAATACTGTGTCACTTTTTTTCTTACAATTTAAAAAACTATGTATAAGTGTTTTGTGTGTGTGCATGTGTGTGTTTGTGTGTGTGTGTGTGTGTGTGTGTGTGTGTGTGTGTGTGTACCACATATGTGCATGTACCTGAAGATGTGAGGAGAGGATGTTAGAACTCCCAGATCTGGATCTGGGGTTACTGGCAGTTGTGATCCTCCCCATGTGGATGGAGAGAATCACTCAGGTCCTCTGGAAGAACAGAAAATGCATTTAAGACAGCCATGTCTCCAGCCACATTACCTTACTTTCCAAGGTTAATAAAATTGCACAAAAATTAAAATGGAAATGGCAGGCAATTCTCATTCATGAACACAAGTACAAAAATCTGAAAGTCATTACTAGTAAATTGAAACTGGGAAGTGTAATTAATATAATTAATTAATAAACTGATGAAATAAAACTTGATGGTAGTAAAACACTTCATTAAAGAATGGAGACAACACCATGAATTTTTCAGTACTGCCTCAAAATAATGGGAAAAGTATAAAAAAATTAGATTAAAATCATCATTTCGGGAGTCAGACAACAAGTCTTCCCTGGGTGTCACGATAACATTGCAGTAATTCAGGTAGAAGTATGGTAGATTGAAAATACAAGGATAAAAATAAAGAGCAATGTGTCTTTCCAGAAATATTAATTTCTGCTATTTTTGTTGTTTAAGGGAACAATGCATCCACCAACAACCATCAGGCAGTTGAATCATCCAATATATCATGATGGGGTAATGAAGGCAAAGATTTGCCTCTGCATTTGCAGTTGGTGATTAGCTATTACCTTAGCAATTACAGGTAAACCAGCTCAGTAAAGAAGTCTGTATTGCTGAATCATGCCCACTGTCTCCTCATAATACACCTACTTTTCTTAATCTGTTAAGCAAGCATTAGGATAGGTGGTAAAAGTACCTGATGCAACATAATAAATCAAGCTGTTCACCTAAAAATTAAAGTCATCCACCACAGCAAACCTGCAACATTGCAAGACACATCAACACCTCTGTAATTCAAGTGAAACCCAAGAGATCCGTGTATGTACTTTTCATATCTAGTCACTTAACAATGCTTCATGATTTCTCCTTCTGTACTCTAGAACATTCAACGAAATTGTTAGGCAATGCTCATTAAGTAGCATTATTAATTATGTCTGCTTTTAAGTAAAATTCACTTACACCTATATTATTAAATGATCTTCACAAAAGAGTATTTTTAATAAAATTATAATACATTAAAGTTACTATAATTTAAGGGTCTATAGAATAAAATACAATATAGAATTTGGGTGTATATATTTACAAAATCAGATTTTCATTTTTACTGTAGTATCTCATTATGAAAGAACTTTAGATTCCAACAAAATCACAGTGTTTGTGACACAGAATTCTTTACAACAATGAAGAATGAGAATTGGTAATGACAATTTAAACAACAGGACAGAAAGAAGAGGAGTAAGTCAAAATAATTAAAGTGTGTTATTACATATCAAACAGCTACATTATTGAAGGGCAGAAGAGATAGCTCAAAAGTTGAGGGCACTTGGCTGCTCTTGCAGAGAACATGAATTCAGTTGCAAGCACCCACAGATTGCTCACAACCATCTGTAACTCCAGTTTCAGGGAATCCAAGAACTCCTCTGATTTCTGTAGGCTCCTTACCATATGTGGTATACATGCATACACTCAGGCCACATATACACATAAAATGAATATTTATAAGAATGTTCATTAAAGCATTAAAAGACCGGGCTAAGAGAAGCATGTTTATCACATGGTTGATATAAACACATCTAGATTTTATCTTAAACATAATAAGGTGAGTCTGTACTGAAGCTATTGCAAAGAAACCTCTACCAAGAGAAACGTTTCTAGAAACATCTTTTGTGTTCTCTATATTTTTTTTACTGCAGAAAATGTAAGTACAGCACTTGACTCTATTTAGAAGAAAATTAAAATACTTTCTTCAGCTTGGGACTGTCTCCATTTACAAACATACATCTTTTGTCTAGTTTAATTTCTCAAGGCTGGAGGAGTGACTGTGCAACTGCCTTTCGGGTGTACAGTTGCCTCTAGGAAGAAATCCTAGAAAAATGAGATGCATAAATCATTGTCAAGTAGAAACTTTCCTAATATTATTAGTAAAGAGAAAGCATGCACAGGGTATGTGCACGCGCGCGCACACACACACACATACACACACCACACACACACACACACACACAAATAAAGAATGGATTAGCTAGAGAATGCACAGGTAGTTACCTAATAATCTTAAACACCATTCCTTTCATAGATGGACCTTAGCAGCCCAGAGAAAAGAAAAGTATGTCAACAGCATAAGACTTTAAATTAATGGAGACTGAGAAGTAAGCTGTGAAGGAATTCCTTTGTCACCACCTCTATCCTAAGCCAGAGATCTGCAAAGAGATAGAGACCTACAGCAAGGATACCCTTAAAAGACATCTTTGAATATTTTCATAATTGTATTCAAATATGAACTCATGAATAAAAGTAGCTTTGGTTTACCATCTAATAACTGAAAGCAATGTATTTTTAAAATATCTAAAATCACCTCAGCACCTTTGCAAAATAGTCTTGAGAAAAAGTGAAGATTAACAGTCTTTAGTAATTTTTCCAAATTGCACATGTAATCAGTGTGGAATGAGAACTTGGCTGTTCCTGCAATGGGGCCCACATATTTTCCACTACACCAGACTGCTTCATGAAGTTCATTAGACTGTGAAAATAACTTTAATATTTCTTTTCCATTACAAAATAAGCATTGGTATTTAAATGTTTTTCAAAGAATGATTTTTGGCCAAAGATTTAAAACTATCTTTAATAAAAAAAAATGTTATTCAGCTACATGTAATTGTTTAAAGGAATTTGCTACAACATGCCAAAATTATATTCACATCTAACTTGATTTTGAAGAAAATAAATAAGAATCAGAATAGATTCAAATTTATCAAACTATAAACATGAAGTATACAAAGAATTTCATGTATCAATTGTAATTCAATAATGCCTTAAAAGTTAATTAACTAAAACTAAACAAAATATTGTTTTGTTTCAAAAATAAAAACAAATAAAGACAAAAATTTTATCTCAAAAATAAATAAAAAATTTAAGAAGTCTTGCCGGGCGGTGGTGGCCAGCCTGGTCTCCCAAGCGAGTTCCAGGAAACGCGCAAAGCTACACAGAGAAACCCTGTCTCGAAAAACCAAAAAAAAAAAAAAAATTTAAGAAGTCTTAATATTGGTAAATTCATGTCTTTTAAAATATTTTTTAAGATTTATTTATTTATTATCTATATAGCATGTATGACTGCAGCCCAGAAGAGGGTACCAGATCTCATTACAGATGGTTATGAGCCACCACGTAGTTGCTGGGAATTGAACTCGGGACCTTTGGGAGAGCAGTCAGTGCTCTTAACCTCTGAGCCATCTCTCTAGCCCATAAACTGATGTCTTGATTGTTATTTATCCCTTGGTGGACAGAACTGCTTACATGAAGCTTCAGGAGTAGAGAGCTACACTCCATGACTTACTAACTGGCCTTAGGAAGTGCTTGGGTGCAGTGATGGACAATGGATATCACTTGCTGTATCCTAGCACCTCACTCCTGACAAAACCATTTAATCTAGCAATATCCATATCAGCAAGCAAAGAAGTCAAAGAGTTGAAAAATCACAGAAATGCTCCTCCTCAAGGCAAGAAATCCCAGAAGTAAAGGAATACTCCCCACTCCAACACTGTGAAGGAATGAAAATCTGGAAATTAATGGTAAGCATTTAGAACGTAGTGAACTTACAACACATAGTAAGCACTATTATTTGATATGTGTATGGACAGTGTTCTTGTTATGTTTTCTTCCTATACTAAAATGCTTTGTTAAACAATGCTTCAAATAACAAATGCTGGAAAATAAGAAAAATGAGAAAAATATTGTGATTTTCTCTGTTTTCAAGTCTTGGACAAATGTTCCTTAGGTTGTTGCCTTAGTAAAGAAAACATATATTATTATACAGTATGAGATGTACATAGCAATGCCTAAAATGCCTGTGAGAAAATAAATGAATAGTCTACTATCTGGTATTTGTGTAAATATGGTGTGTGTGTGTGTGTGTGTGTGTGTGTGTGTGTGTGTGTGTGTGTTTGCATGTACATACGGAGGCCAAATTTCCACAATAGTATCTTCCTCAATTGGCCTCAATCTGATTTTTTTTAAGACAAGATCTATCATTGATCATGGAGCTCATTGATTAGGCTAGGGTAGCTGGCCAAAAAGCTCCAAGAATCTTCCTGTCTCTGCCTTTCCAATTCTAGGATTACAGGTATGCCCTGTGATAGACAAACTTTTTATGTGAGTACTGGGGATCTGACTGACATCCTCTCTGCTATTATCAAGCACTTTACTAACTGAGATATGCTACTAGAGGCCTGGAGCTTTTAAAGCATAGTGACTGGTGATGGACTATTCTTATGTCACATAAAAGACATGTAGACACTACATTTGATACAGTACAGGTAAATTTTGTGCGTTCTCATTTCTATTTCTTTGACATGTTAATATCTCTGACAACATGTACAAATGGAATAACTAGATACTGAGCACAACATTAAATCAACAGTGAAGCTTGCCTGAAGGCAGTAGCCTAGGCCAATCTTCCAGTACCGATATATTTCCCAAAGCAGTGCAGATTCCATGCTCTGTCTTCAAAGGGCAGAAAGCATGACGGAGTTATCTGGCATTGACCTTTCTCATGCTTGCCTTCTGTCCTTCTGAAGATACGCCCAACTCTGCTGACTTCAGCAAAAAGTCAGATTTTATCACTGAACAACAGAGGTGAAAATTATATAGTGCTAAATATATCTTCTTTCTTGTCATGAAATTATTAAGATGACTTGTTACATGATAGGAAGACTTAAGAGACCAGGGGCACGTTATTCAATTCCTGTCAGTTCTTTTTCAGAAAGATTAGAAGCACTTCCAGGCCGGGCGTTGGTGGCGCACGCCTTTAATCCCAGCACTCGGGAGGCAGAGCCAGGCGGATCTCTGTGAGTTCAAGGCCAGCCTGGGCTACCAAGTGAGTCCCAGGAAAGGCGCAAAGCTACACAGAGAAACCCTGTCTCGAAAAAAAAAACCAAAAAAAAAAGAAGCACTTCCATTTCTCCCTTGTCCCTTCATTTATTCAACAAATATGTATATATATATATATGTGTATATGTATGTATACACACACAACATATATGTGTGTGCATACATATATATACACATATATGTGTGTGCATATGTACAACCTGTGTGTACATATACATTGTATATTACACAATATATAACATAATTACTATATGATAATATATTATACATTATATAATGTATGTGTGCACACATGTATACAGTATATAATGTACACATGCACATGTACAGTGCCTAAGCGTGAATAGTTCACAATGTGGAAAACAAGAATGCAGAGCTGTGAAATATAATGACTATAACAGAGAGTATAGACAACAATAGCAGATACAAAAATGCCAAAAAAGAATGAAGTGATTATGCACTAAGCAGTGATGGATATGGACACATAAAGCAGAGAGGAAAATGCCAGAGCACTCTATGAATGTAGGATACAAGAAATTTTAAACCATTTCATAAGGTTAGAATTTGTGTTATGACAGGTCAGGCTGAGAATTCACAGATTACTAAGGGATTTGTCTGTCAAATTAAGGGCCCTTTGGTAGGCAATAAAGAGTAACAGAATTTTTTAAAATAAAACAGAGCTTTTGTACTTTAAACTATCCCTTTTTTTGGAAATGCCACTGTGGGAAATTAAAAAATATTTGAATGTAGTAATCTATCTTAGCAGAATCACAATTGGGTCAAAATTAACTAAGTATATATCATAAGGTCACCACTAACCCAACTCTGTTTTCCCTTTAAGAAACGGATGGGATGAATAAGCTATTGAAGTTGCATACTTAGGATACTGGAGATATTAGTATGTCTATGTTAAACAAAGGACACCCTGCTAAATTTGAGATTCAGATTAATATTTTCATTAAAGATTTGAACAGAAGTATGTTTTAAGTAATGTCCAGGACATAATTATGTTAAATCAGATACATCTGCTGCTTATTTGCAATTCAAATGAAAACATGGATCTATCCTCAGAAGAGGTTTAGATGAGAATGGATAACATGACATCACTCATGAGATTAGAAGACCTCTCATTTCTCTTCTGTTACTTGGTGGTCACAAGCTAACATGTATGGAAAATTTGCCCAGCCATCATCTAAATACTTTGAATATTGTCCCTTAGGGAGAAAATGCAGATGTAGGTGATGGAACAATTTTCAGTCTTGCAAGCAGAGGCAAAACCACAAATGACTAATTCTCTTGAAGAAGTGATTCTCACAGACAGCAAGAAGACAAACATTCTGTGTCTTGGTGTCTTGAGGACACCAATCTTCACTTTGTGTTCAGGCATATAGAAATATTTTCCAGAAGTTGTTATTATTTATTTATCTGCTCATATTTGGAGGAAGGAAAGAGAGTGCTAACGAACACGAACTAAGGACCTGGACTATTTTACACAAAATGGTTTCTCACCACCAGCAAACTAAGAACAGAGCTCAGAATGGACTAAGTAGTAACTGGTGGCTAATTCACTGGTACACTGGTAAGTACTTTATCAACTGGGCACCCATTGAGAAGCACTTGATAACTGTATATAGTCAAATAATAGCAGAGCCTGATACTACCTGTGCTTCAACTACTCAGTGATCAAAGCCATCAGACTTCAGGATCTTCCCAAGCAAATGTAACAGATTTGCAAACTCTTTAACCCAAAAATATTTTTTTCTGATGCAGATATGTGAATTACTTAATTAAAGTAATTAATTTGCTAAATTATATGCAAATGATAAGTTATAAAAATAATGTAAGTATCCTTGCTAGCTTAATATTTAACATTAGAATTTTTGTTGCTAAATTAAGTAGTTTGGCAAATTATTTATGCAACATACATTTAGAAAGTAAAGCACACAGTCATGTTAGTAATCTTGTTAAAGTTATTTCTGTTTATTAAGTTCATAAAACAAATAATTTGGCCAAGTGACCCGAATTTCAGGAATCTTGAGTCTGGCATAATACCACATATCCAAAGCCAAATTCCACTGGCACAGATAATACTTCAGCTTAACAAAATTATGATTGCACAAAGATGTTTGAAATGGATGAAGAATGTCTTGCCAGAACAAGAACTTGAAGCATGCGACTGCTGTGACATCATCTTTCCTTTATACTCAGCAAGGGACGTTAGTTTAATGCCTTATGTTTTCCATGAAATTATTCACTGTAATGCTAACGTGAGTGGATCAAAAACACAAGATACAAAGTATTTCTAGAAGTCTACATACACTTTCCCTTCTCTGTACCTCCCCCACCTCAACATCAGGTGTATGTGTCTGCATGAGAAAATCCCGATTTTTCCATTTTGAAACTTTCTACATTTTATATCAATCCCAATTTGCTCCAGAGTCCTCTAGAAATGTTTTGTTTTCTCCTACACATTTTTCTATTTCTGTGGGAAAGCCATGCAACAACAGCATCCTCTCTCTTTGATGCAGCTGCATCCTTTAAACTTGAGATTCTACCTCAGTGAATTATACTGCTTGTCTTAGTATGACCCTGAAAAGATCATTTTATATTTTATCCCTTAGTGTTCTTTACAAAGGAGATAAGAACAATTGTAAAGAAGAATAGAATTCCCCTAGCCATGCCCCATGCCTGTGAAGGAAGTTAAGTGGAGTGAAGAGGCTAACTCCATTACATTTATTTCAACACAAAATATCTCAGTCAGCACTGCATAACATCTCCTTTGGAGCTCATGATACCAGGTTAGTCATACATGCTTTAATCTCTGCTTCAGAAAGTTCAAAGAGTATACTCTAAATGAAACAAGCAGTATCTTTCAATTGTTGAAGTCATATTTTCCTCATGTCCCCTATAATCCATTGTCCATTAAAATATGTTTCTGATCATTTAAACATTGGAATTTAATTCTTAGTGTCTTAAAAGCCATTATACTTTTATTGTGTTGCATTAATGTGCTAAAATTGGAACAATTAAAAAGAATGAACAATGGTTGCATGAAACTCTTAGACACATGTTTATTTGTGGGGAATGTCAATAAAATGTCAGGACATATAATACATAAATGTTATAGTATGGAAGTAAACTATATAATACTATCATTAATTAGTGACCACTGTGTACCTTCATTATAGTCATACAAACTCTATATTCCTTAAAATTACATTTTTCTTCCATGGACCATTATGTAGTTTGTTTACAAATAGGAGCTGAAATTATTTCATCAAAGCCTTAGTTCCTACAATAAATGAGGAAACTAATTCACCAGTACTTTCTTTTCATTTTCTTAATAATGACCTAAAATATGAAAGTAATCACCACTACCACTTCTAAAGAGAAGTGTGTGATAATCACATACTAAAATTTTCTTGCTTCTATTCTTAAATTCCTTATTTTACATCTGCTTAATCTTTACTTTGTTCAAGCAAGAACTGATAATGGGTTAAAAAAAAGAACCTTGGAAATGACAAGAACATATTGTATATGGCAATGATGACACTATCAATAGGTGTAGTCAGATTTTCCTTGGACCATTGGCTCAGAAATAATGACACAGAGACTTCTTATTAAGTACGAAAGCTTGACCTTAGCCTAGGCTTGTTCCCAACAAGCTCTTAAAACTTAAATTAACCCATTTATATTAATCTATATTCTGCCATATGGCTCGTTACCTCTCCTCCATACTATATGTCCGACTTCTTCCACATCTCATTGTCGAATCTACCACCTCCGATTCTTCCCCTGAGTTTCTCTCTCTGCCTGCAAGTCCTACCTATCCTCTCCTGCCTAGCAATTGGCCATCCAGCTCTTTTGCTTTTCAGTAAACCAATAAGAAGGTGTCTTAGGCAGGCAAGGAAGGACAGAGACACATCTTGACACAGTGTGATCAAATACCCCACAACAAACAGGAGACATTCTAATTTTGAAAAACATTAAAAAGCTAGAAAGAGGAAAAATGATTTATGATGTATTTATTTATTTATTTAAGGAATTGTAAATTATGAATTTCACATGGCAAATGAGTCATTCCTTCTATTTCTGAAAGGTGTTTCAATCTCAAAATGTCTAAAATCATTTTTACCATTTATAGCTGACATCCTTCTATATTTTCCTCATAGTTAAAATTATCATGCACCCACTTTCACAAATAAAGACGTCATGGATGTTCTATTCTTTTCTTTTCACATCCCACATTAAACTAGCTGTGAAGGCCAGATTAGTGTAGTTATAAACTGTCTGTACTTGCTCTCCAGCTGCTTCTCCCTATCAGGAGAGACGAAGACAGTCTTGTCTCCAATCTGAGCTGAGGGCCACTTCACACAGACTTCACCTCTTTTCCATGTCTTTCTTTAATTAAAAATCCCTGTTTTTTGTTTGTTTGTTTGTTTGGTTGGTTTTTTGAGACAGAGTTTCTCTGTGTAGCTTTGGAGCCTTTCCTGGAAGTCACTCTGCAGCCCAGGCTGGCCTCGAACTCACAGAGATCCGCCTGCCTCTGCCTCCCAAGGGGAAAAAAAGTAACAGACAAACAAACAAATAACAATCCAGCATGGCCAGATTGTTTTAGTGCAGAATTCCACCAGACTATCAAAGAATTTGCTCATCAAGTTAGTCAATAGAAACAGAGGAACATTGCTCAATTTTTCTAAGAGGCCATAATTATCTTGATGTCTATATAATGCTTCTTCCACTTCTATCCTTCTTTTGAGGGCTTCTGGACTTGCCTTTATAATAGATCTTTTAGTGTTGGTTTTCTGTGCATCACCTTTCCGTGAAGATCCTTCTGATGGGTTTCCAAATCACACTTAGGACTTATGAAAACATAACCCAATATTCAGTGAAATGCAGAACATTTGCTTTGCATGTATGAGACTGGGTTCAAAACCCAGAACCACACATCTACATGTACTCAACATCATAAATTAGTTATATGACATTACTTTGAGTTTTTTTTGGAAATAGCTATTTTTTTATCCAAAACTCCATTTTGGAAGATTTTACACAGGAAACTCATTTTTATGTAATAACAATCTTATTGGCACATTGTATTCTATAGCTTTCAGATCTTTAAATTTTATCTTCGTCAATATTGTTTATTTCACTTATTTTTTACATGACTGCATCTGTTTATGTTTGCACTCCTAATTACCTTTAATAATACTTTATTGAAGAAATGTTATAATTATATTAAATATGGAACAAAATTTCATAAGAATTACCATTTTAAGGCAACTGCTCTAGAAATCAATCTGTAACTGAAGCTTGGTAACTCAAAATATAACTGTTTCCAATTATCACAATAAAGCCAGCATTAAAGAGAATTGGGGGAATGTAAAACCTAAATTGAAAATGATTAACACTAAAAACTAAAGAAAATATTGCTGCTTCAGTTAAGTTTCACCCACATATTAAGCTTCATCTAGAATATTGGGTTTTTTTTGTTTTTGTTTGTTTTTGTTTTTGTTTTGTTTTGTTTTGTTTTGTTTTGTTTTTCGAGACAGGGTTTCTCTGTGTAGCTTTGCGCCTTTCCTGGAGCTCTCTTGGTAGCCCAGGCTGGCTTCGAACTCACAGAGATCCGCCTGCCTCTGCCTCCCGAGTGCTGGGATTAAAGGCGTGTGCCACCAACGCCCGGCTGAATATTGTATTTTAAAATATGGTATTTCTTATAACACTACTAAAATATGAAGGATTTAATTATGTTTATATAATTTATTTCCCCCTGTATACACTGTTCTATCGTTTAGATGAATATATGCCTAATATTTTACATTGATATAAAAATTGATTTGTATTTGTTTACACAGACTTCACACACTTACATATACACATGGAATATCACATTCCATTTAGACTACCTAGTAGTCCAAATTGTCAATTAAATAATTTCAAATTTATACAATTATCTTTTCAGGAAATGATCACAAACTTTATTTCACTTAAATAGGACCTAAAGTCATATCCTACAGATAATGTCAGTCCTGAGACTCAAAAATTAGCTTTATGGAAAAATTAGTAATCATTGCACTTACAGTAGTGCTCCACATTAAACATTGTTCTAAAATCTTGGTGTCTCTTTCCCCTGTGAAATGTCAAGCTTCCTAAGTAGCAATTCTGTGCATTTTGCTATTATAAACAAAATACCAAGTGTACTATAAAACATATATTAAGTTTCAAATACATGTATATTTTTACTTATATTTATAGATATATTTATATATTTAATGAATGTATTCACTAATAAAATGCTAGGAATAAGTTAGACTGTCAAAACAACCACTAAAAAACAAAGTTTATCTTATTTGCTTTCAAAATTAAACTACATTTTTTATTAGTATCTACCCCCCTATCTTCAATAAAACATTAGTTTGTCCTCATTAAAACAATTAATGAGTGTAAGGTAGAATTGTTCATAAAATGTTAGTTCATAATAATACATAACCACAGCTAAATGTCATTTTGAGTACAAGAAATACACATAAATCTGAATAAAAACATGAATTCAATTTGTTTGGATTTTTTCATCATTTCTGTGATGAATAAATGAGATTATATATGGAAAATTATTGATCAAAAGCAAGTATTCCAGTATGTGTATAATTATGTATTATGGCACATGAATCTTTTATTGCATGAAGTAATTTCAAATAATTCACAGAGAAGGATATTCCTGGCTTTCTAGCATCATGCACGGAACCTCATCTCAAACAAGTACACTGCCTGAGCTAATAGAAGGAACTATAAAATTGAAATAAGTATCTGTAGTCCTAGTCACTCAGCAGAATCATTTGGGGTAGTGTTTATGTCTTATTTCTCATTCATTTCTTATATATTTTGTTCTAGAGATGATGTTCTACCAAAATAAATACTGTTTTTTTTCTTAAATGTATCACTTGACAGAAAAAAAAATCCTGTCTCAAAATGACATACGGGAATTTTATATTCTGTAATAAAAGTGATAAAATATCGTGTTTGAAAGTATATTTGACATTCAGTAAGGTTTACTACTTTTATTATGTTTGAATTTCAAATATATTGTTTTCGTGGTTAATATAGCCATACATTTATTTCTACATTTTGAGGGCACTAATGTGGGGATATTTTGTCTGTGTACCCCAATAAAGCATATCCAAAGATCAGAGGAAAAAACCAGCCACTACAGTAAACATAGAAGTCTGGCAATGGTAGGATATGCCTTTAATCCTAGCATTTGGGAGGCAGAGATCCGTATCTTTGTGGGTTCAATGCCACACTGGGAACAGAGCCAGGCATGGTGGCACATGCCTTTAATTCCAACACTAGTTAACCATAAAGGTCTGGAGGTCTGTACAGATAGACAAGAAGTGACAGAGCTGGGCATAAAGAGAAAGTGATATAGCTAGGCAGACAGGGGAAGTGAGATGGCAGGGACAGAAAGACATATAGGCATGGGTATACAGGAAGTAGGTCTCTTTGGAAGTTGAGTTGGTGAGGTGAGGTTAGCTGTGGCTTATCCTGTTCCTCTGATCTCTCCATTTTTCACCCCAATAACTGGCTCCAGGGTTTTTATTAATAAGACCGTTTAGTAATTCATCTTACACACTAAAATTTAGCCACCCCTGCTAATCAAGCTACATGAGCGTGTTACTCATGTGGAACAACTGTTACAAAACACCAGAGACGAGATGGCTTACATTACAGGAAAGACTTGTGTTGCAATTCTAGAGTGTGAGCCTTAGTACAGGTGACAACACAGCCAGGTGTTCATGAGGGCCCTTCTGATGGTGGTAGAATGTTGTCTTCATGTGTGTTCTCACAGCATAGAGTGAACTCGTGTCCCTCACCCTTCCTCAAGACACCAACCCGATCAAGCAGGCACATGTTCAAAATCTCGGAAACCATTTAATTACTTTGCAAAGGTCCCAACTCAAATGTTATCACTTTGGGAGTTAAGGCATAAACAAAAAGATGGTAAAAAACATCTACAAATCAGGCCATACAGAAATTGTATTAGTGAGTCCATAGTGAGTTTTGTTTTCAGAAATCTCAAAGCTAGCTCATGTACCAAATATATATGGATTAACCAAACACTTAATATGTAGTTTCATATAAGTTTTTCACACTATAAGCACATATACAAAGAAATTATCAAGGAAGAAAAGTTGTTCACATAAGACACAAATTATTACTTATGTGTTTATATTTGCATATCATTTTGCAGATGCCAAAGTGCATTGTGAGGTATTCTTTTTATATAAATAGAATCATATTCGTCTCTTAAATCTTCACACACTTCCTTATTTTGATTCACAATTTCAAAAGCATGTCCCTGAGAATTGTAATGTTGTGCAAGACGACACACAATCTAAAGGAATAAGTAGACAATTGCCCTGTTCTAAAGTTTTTGCTTCTTCAAAGCTGACATCAATATAGCCTGTCATATTAAAGGATATTTTCAGTTGAGATCAAAGAGTCCAAGCAATCCTCTTAGTAACCATCTCTCCTACATAATCCTCTCCCTTGCGTAGGTGACTAAATGACCTAGATTTCCCACTTTGAGTTGGTGCCTGCACTTTATGACATATAGGCCAAAATAATAATTTTTACCTGAAGATTCGCACATAACACAAAAGCTCAGTCTCCTTTTCATGGACAATCTGTCTGATACATTTTCACTGAAGCCTAGCATCCTATGAAAAGAGCATAGGATCATTCCCATTTTTATACTTCAACAACCTAACTATTTACAGGCAGAAAATACAAACAACCCCCTACACAATATTGCTTCAGGGATGATTAACACACCTAGACTTCAGCTGACTTTTGCAGATTCCATATGGACATTTTTATCAACAACATAAATACAAAATATTTCTCAAGTGTGATCTTATTAATAAACTGGGTCTTGTTCTCTGAAAAAAAAAGTTTAGTACTGAATAAACTCAGTCATTTTGAATATTTTAAAGCAAATTGTAATTCTGAAGAAGTGAAAAAATTAATACATTCCAATTAAAGACATGAAATGATTGAAGTATTCTTAAGTGGTTCTTGTGTGGCAGTATTAAGGCACAGGGGAATAAGCATATTCTCTCATTTATTTTCTAAGAAGGATTGGAGAACACAAAGTAGCTATCTCATTTGAAAATTGTTCAGATTTGTAGAAAATGCAAGGGTCACACACAATGTATAAAAATTAATGCTGCCGGGTAAGTTTTTTTGCTTGTTTGGTTTTTTGTTTTGTTTTTGTTTTGTTTTATTTGCTTGCTTCTTTTTTAAATTTTCTCTTCTTTTTTTGTACAATTTAGAATAGATGATCCCATGTATAAGTACATAAAACCACTTGAAGAACATTGTTTTTTTTTAATTTGAGAAGTAAAAAAAATATGATATCAGTTATGAATTTAT
Organism: Peromyscus aztecus; assembly: GCA_902168405.1. Lineage (NCBI taxonomy): Eukaryota > Metazoa > Chordata > Mammalia > Rodentia > Cricetidae > Peromyscus > Peromyscus aztecus. The sequence continues at coordinate 49,875 of CABHPQ010164024.1, forward strand.
TTTTCTAACTAAATTATCTTCAATGCTTAGACAACCATTTAAAGAAGAAAGTTTAGTAGTCACTGAATTATTGGCACAGACGAATGAAATCTAATCCAAAGGGCAATGGATTCGTGTCTCCTCTGCACATTGATGGAAAGAATGATTTAAAAAATATCAAAGCTAATGACTGCAGACACAGCTCAGTGGATGGAATACTTTCCTGGCACACAAGAACTCCTTTGTTTGATTCCCATGGCAGTGCATGTCTGTAATCCCAGCAATTTATGAAGAGAAACAGGAAGATGAAAGAATTCAACATCATGCTTAGCTTCATAGCTATTTCAGGGCCGGAATGGGATGTATAAAGCTTTTCCAAAGAAAGCAAACAAACAAAAAAGCAAACCTTTAATTTAGAATATATTGAAAGTTAGAGACTGTTACACTGTTTTGTCTAATTCCAAAATTAGACACCCATGGTGATCTTATTGACTAAAATAGTGATGGAGTTAATTGAAGTAATTACATAGTCTTGTTTCTCTACTCCAGTTCACTTGAACCCCATTGGTTTTGCTTTGCCTATCCCTGTCTTCCAAAGACACAATTCATAAGAATAGTCTCTTAAATCCTCTGCCACCCTAGGCTCTGAAAGCTCCATACAAAGGTGTATTTATTAAGTATACTATTTATTTATTCACTACAGGCTGTGGAATTTTCTAGGCAGTCACTGATCTGAAATCCACACAGAACAAAGTTTTGCATGGAGATTCCAGATGCTAAAGTAATGCCAAGCAATACCATCATTCTTAACCTGCATTTCAACTTATACATATAAAATGATATCAACATTGAAAAGTAGGGGAAATCCTATAAGGTTAACTAGAAATTGGATCTGGGGAATGCAACAGGCCAAATTTTTATTCCTGAATTCTGAGTTTGATTGAGAGATGCCCTTTGACCTTTATCAAGTCATATTCCTTCTCCAGGTATTCCCCAGCCAGTTCATGGAATAGACAGGATAGTTCATGGAATAGTTCATAGATACCTCATAAGATTATTGTGAAGGTCGAATAAGACAAGCTGCATAGGCTTTCTCTGCACCATCTGAAATCACAGACCATGTCTTATATTTTAATGACCAAGTGATAGATATGACTTTATCACATTATGTCTTTGCATATTTCTCTGATACAAATTCCATTGACAATAACCGTGTCTTATATTTTAATGACCAAGTGATAGATATGACTTTATCACATTATGTCTTTGCATATTTCTCTGATACAAATGACTTCAAATATATTTCTGCTACAGAATTGTGGCACAGAGAAGTACGTTTTATGTGCTGTAGACCATCGATTCTGTTGCTTTTCAGAAGTATATTTGAATGTAATTGAATATAATTAACATATAAAGATTTCTGCTTGTGCAGTGCTTATTATTCTAAATTTATCTACCTCAAATGATTATTAGAATGGAAATAAGCCAAGCAGAAATTTATGTAGAGAATAAGAATAGAGATGTGTAAAAATAGTTTTGAAGGAAAACAACCAACCATCATTCAGGCCCTATCTTTGGTATCCCTAATCAGCATCATACATTTTATGAAACGTAAAAGGAAAACAAAATGGCAACCAATTATAAGTAACAAAAACCAAAGGATTATTGCATTTGAAAGTTTACTATACTTATTTGTAAAACATGTAGAAAGTTGACCTTCTGAATTTTGAATTTTTCCATCCCTCTCCTATGTGCTAGATATTGAGTAAGTTTTTTCCATGCGTTATATCATTTTATTTCCAAATATGCAAGAATTAAGATGTTAGGGACACTAAGAAACTTTTACAGAAAACTAATAGGGAGGGACAAGATTCGTCCTCCAACAGCTAAGGTAAATAGCTCCATCATCCTTGTAAGTTGACTTTGATTCATCTACATGTGACCTTATTTTCAAGTAGCACCAATAATAAAAGTTACATTTCAGCATTACAGCACCTAAACTAATCCAGAATCACACAAGATATCCATGCAGGAATGAGCATAAAAACTTATAAACACAAAAGTACTGATACCTGTCCAATATTTTTTAAAAAAGTAAAAAGAAAGAAGGAATGAAAATCATTGGGAAAGATGATTACTGGTAGGAAATATATAGACATATTAGAGATATCATGTGTGAGAACTAATGTGTCTCAATTTATACTGCCCTGACAGGTGCCCAGGAAGTGAACAACATTACAGAAGCAAGGGCTGGCCAAATGCCTTTGTCTTATAGTTGTGCACCATGAGCAGTTCACACATTACAGTGAACACAGTCAGCAAATAGATCTCTTCCAGCACCAACAAATGTTGACTTTTAGATCTACATAGGCTTCCAGGGTTTAGTTACAATTCCAAGGATAAGGCAGAAACCACCATAGAAATAGCCAGGATTTATATTTTCCCATTCCAGAAGATTGAGTTATTCAAGATGGGGTTTCTCCGTGTAACCCTGGCTATCCTGGAACTCATCCTGTAGACCAGGATGGCCTCAAACTCAGAGATCTGCCTGTCTCTGCCACCTAAGTGCTAAAACTAAATGTATGTGCCACCCTGCTGGCAGAATCGCAATCCTAACTGTGTCTCCCACTGCTCTTTTCTCTCCTTATCCATGTTGTCATGTTATTATCAAAACCTTGATCTTCAAAGTTATGCCTCAAAAGAATTTCAAAAATCAAAATTGGTAATTGGCTAAAAGATGGATTCCTATGAACTGGATTTGGGGCACAGCATATTGCAAATATCTTAATAGGTTTTCTTGTCATTTGCCTCTATTCTATAATCTATTATTTTTAAACATAAAGACTATGCAAATTTAAAACTCAATTTGTTGTCCAGTAGAGTTATGAAACAAAATACTATGGATGTTCTAAATCACCTTCCTAAAAAGGTTTGTAGAAATTGCTGATGAAGGCTAAAAATATTTGCATGTTTAAAAAAGATGAGAAATGTCTCAAATATATCTATTATAAATTAAATGTATTTTTAGAATTATCGTTTCATGACCAGGCATTGATAAAGAGAATATTTAATTTTTTATAACTCAACTATGATTCTCTAAAACCTAAAAGAGAACAAAAGTTTTAGTGTTGCTCAATACCTCCTCGAATTCAGAAGGGTCATTATTAAAACATGTTTTAAACTTAAAATAGCTGTTAGAATTCATATTTTAAGAGAGTTATAAATTATAATCTGATGTGAATTTTTTACTCTAAATTCTCATCCTACAAATGTTGGAAGCCTTGACCAGAAAAATCTGTAGTGCTCCTGAGATTGCCTTGCAGGCTGCTGAGTTCGCCAATGATTCTTTGTAATTTCAGTACTACAATGGGAAGAGCCCTTTCTTTTAGATTTGAGACTCTGCTGCTATTGTCTGGGACACTTTATTTTTTTTTTCTATCAGAGTCTTAGGTATGCCTCAGGAAAAGAAAGAACCACCCAAACTAGAAAAAAAAGGCACATAAAAACAGCTCTATTTTGCTGTTTCTCCCACGTTTCTACAGCCTAAAAATCACCATGATTATATTATTCTACTTGAGCACATATAATTTTGTCATGAAAATTATTAAGAAAAATCTAAAATATGTGTATAATGACATGTCAGATTCTTAACAGTTTCATCGAGATAGTCCACTTTGAACAAAAGGCAAACCAAATTCAAGATGAATTTAATTTAGTAAAATAAATTTTACCTCAAGCCGTGATTTGTAACAGGTTTCACTTGAATGGATAAGTGATAATAGCATTTGGATTTTAGGAAAATACAGTGGATTATTTTTATTACAATTAGAATGTATCAAGTGTCTGCTATTCACGAGTGCTTCTGCAAAGCTCAGTTTGAATGGTGAATGAAATCAGATGAAGCACCGAGCTTCAACGGGTTTATTTTGTGGTGAAGATGTGACTATGAAACTCCAATGAGGAATGCAAGACCAGAAATAACTAGTCACTAAATTGTCTGAAGTGACACTATAAATGCATGCTGTAAGGCTTAAATCTATTCAGGAAAACTTCAGAAATCCAAGTCTAGTTTGACAAGGTGCATAGGTGCATAGGATTAGAATAGACAAATGCAAAGAAGACATAGAGTAAGACAGCTCAGGAGTGGGGGTGGGGTCAGGGAAGGGACTAGCAACTTTACAAAATACAGTGTGGTGAGGAGATCAGCCCAACATGCGTAATGTACAGTGTCATCAGTGTGCGCTTCAAAGCCATGCTGAGAAGTACTGGATTAAAGTCTAATAACCAGAAAGTAACTACTTCTAAATTGTTTATGGCAGTGCTGATGAAGCTGCTGCAATAATACAGTTAGCTATGCTTTTTCATGCCATTGCCTTTTACAAAATCTTACAGCATTAGCATTATTGTCAGGCCAAATTCATAATGGAAAATTGGAAAATGTTCCAGATTTTATGAACTATAACTCAAATTATGGAGTATTAACCCCAGTGTTCTACAGCATGTAACTAATAGCTCATATTCCTACTGAAAATGCTGACACATTCAGTAGAAGATGACTAATCAGAGGAGAAATTTTATTCATGTAAATACGCTAAGAAGCATATATGAAAAATATGACTGAAAAACTGCCCGAATCTTGTAATGATAAATTAGTGCTTCTCAAATTTAGAACATCTACAATGTGTACCTTCATGAACTTGTTTACTCATTAATAATAGTAATAATAATAATAAATAATGATGAAGATAAAGAATAATAACAACTGATATAGCCTGGAATTCAAAGCCAAAGAAGTCAAAATATTTGTTCAGAGATTTCAGTGGTTTTTAAGAGTCAAAAATAATACTAACTATGTTAATACTGCACAATAGATTGAGGGTTGAGTATTATATTGTATATGTAAAAATGTGTTTGTGGTTTGTTTTGTGTGTGTGTGTGTGTGTGTGTGTGTGTGTGTGTGTGTATAAACTACACCATATTGTTTCTCTGCCTTCCATTCACAGAAGCAACATGATTTTCAGATTAGTTTTATGTTTTTACCATATGATAGCAATCAATTTAAATACATAGAGTTGCTTTGATAACCAAAAATATAAAACTTCATATAGAATTTTGTAAGTTAGTCTTTAAACATAGCATGATATTTCTAAAGCATTTTATCTAGAACTGAATGCTTTTATTAATTTTCAATAAAACCCTATAAAACAATTTAAAGTTAATTTAGCCATCTACTTACTGTATAGAATTGGAGTCTCCTTAGAATATCTTTCTTACTTCACAATATGAGCCTTAATTTAGATACTTATTTCAGAACTTCTACATATGTTGCTACTAGTGGCATTTCTGAACCAGAGGATACACCAAGTCTACTGGACAAGATGACAATAAAACTTCTGACTCAAAATAGATCTAAGGAGTATGAGGCAGCAGATACTGGCTTAGTTATAGAACAATTGTTTAGCATGGAGGACAACCTCGGTTTAATCAAAAGCATCCTTGAATGAATGGATAAATACATAAATGAGGGAACATGAGAACACATATTTTCTCTCATTTTTGAGTAACTTAATTTCCCAAATTATAAATTTTAACATCATTATTATAAAATATTTATTTTCATTTATTTTTCCATTCATCAGTTGAGAAAATGAAGATAATTATCCATATTTATTGGCTAATCCAGTTTTTGTTTTTAAAAATGACTTTTTTCTCTACATGGCTGTTTCTTTTTCTTTTAATTATGGCTTTTGAGTAATTTATTATATATTTTGTCATCAAAAATCTAATTGAAAATAAATACAGTATTTGTACTTCCTATCATAAGACATATCAGAACTAACTATGCTAAATATATTTGTACTTTGACACATAGTAGAGTGGAAAATCATCACTTATTGAGTTAACTTTCAAGGACCAGACATCATGGCAGTTACTTTTAAATATATTACTTCCTTTCACGTTGTTAACTCCACCTCTCTGATGGACATAATGAATGTCACACCTGGAAATGGGAAACAGAATAACTTGTCAAGAGATTTGTATCTACTGATAAATTTATTGTGCTCTGTAGCCCATATTTTATAAAAAAAATAAAATGGCTATTATTTTTATTCTTTAAACTCATTCATATGATTTAACTTAAACTTCTTTATATTATAGGGATAGTGTAGCTGGAGTCATGTCTAGTCCCGCCAGGGCCGGCAGCCACTCAGACTCAAACACACAGACGCTTATATCATTTAAACTGTTTGGCCTAATGGCTCAGGCTTCTTGCTATCTAGTTCTTATATCTTAAATTAAGCCATTTCTGTTCATCTATATCTTGCCACGTGGCTTGTGGTTTATCGGTACTTTACATCTTGTTCCTCATCACAGTGGCTGACGGCGTCTCTCTGCCTCAGCCTTCCACTTCCCAGAATTCTCCTCCCTCTTTGTCCCGCCTATACTTCCTACTGGCCAATCAGCACTTTATTTATTAACCAATCAGAGCAACAGAATAGGGCTGAAGAGATGATGAGGAGCTCTTTTTGTTCTTGCAGAGGATACAGGTTCAGATTGCAGCACCCACATGGTGGCTCACAACCCTCTGGTAGGATAGTTCCAGGGAATCTGACACCATCTTCTGACCTTCTCAAGCACCAGGCACACACATGATACACATTCATACAATCATACATATTAAATAATAAACAGATAAATCTAAACCCAACATTTAAAAACTTAATTATAGGAACAGCCTGCACATCAACTGTTCACATGGACCATTCAGCTGAAACCTAGGGTTATGATCATTTTTTTCTTTTTTTTAAATAATTTTTTATTAAGAGATTTTCTATTAATTTTACATACCAACCACAGATTCCCCTGTCCTCCCTTCTCCCGCCCCCCAG